>JANHFX010025414.1:97221-130453 GCA_027560015.1 Chloroceryle amazona
AGTCTGTAGCGATACATGGGGTTATTGTGACCAAAGTGCAGGACCCTGCACTTGGTGTTGTTGAATCTCATACCACTGACTGCAGCCCATTGATCCAGCCTGTCCAGGTCCTTCTGCAGCTTCTTCTTACCCTCCAGGGTATCGACACTGCCCCAAAACTTGGTGTCATCTGCAAATTTACTAACGGTAGACACAATCCCCTCATCTAAGTCATCAATCAAGATGTTGAATAGAACTGGGACCAGTACTGATCCCCGGGGGACACCACTGGTCACCGGACACCAACTGGATGCAGCACCATTCACAACCACTCTCTGCTCCATAACCTTGCCAGGCACTGAGGTCAGACTGACAGGTCTATAGTTTCTTGGATACTCCTTTTGGCCCTTCTTGTGGATGGACGTCACATTGGCCAACCTCCAGTCATCTGGAACCTCCCCAGTTAGCCAGGACTGGTGATAAATGATGGAGAGTGGCTTAGCCAGCTCTTGTGCCAGCTCCCTAAGCACCCTAAGATGAATCCCATCCAGACCCATTGACTTGTTAGGATCTAAGTGGCACAGCAGGTCACTAAATACTTCCTCCTGGATTACAGGAGAGATGTTTTGCTCCCCACTCCTATCTACCAACTCAGGAGTCCAGTTGTCCTGAGGATAGTCAGTCTTTTTATTAAAGACTGAGGCAAAGAAGGTGTTGAGTATCTCAGCCTTTTCTTTGTCTTCTAAGTTCCCCCCTTTGTCCAATAAGGATTGAAGACTTTTTCTGGCCATCCTTTTGTTATTACTGTATTTATAAAAGCACTTTTTATTATCCTTAACAGATTTGGCCAGATTAAGTTCTAACTGAGCTTTCAAATCTCTAATTCTCTTTCTACATGACCTTACAGTATCCTTAAACATTTCCTGGTTCACCTGCCCCTCTTTCCAAAGTTAATACACTTTTTTTTTTTCCCCCCTGTTTTCCTGCAAAAGCTCCTTGTTCAACCAGGACGGTCTTCTTCCCCAACGGCTCATTTTTTGGCTCATAGGGACAGCCTGCTCCTGAGCCTTCGTAATTTCATCCTTAAAGTAAGCCCAGCCTTCCTGGGCCCTTTTGCTTTTCAGGGCTGTTTCTCAAGGGACTCTCCAAATTAGCATCCTGAGTAGACCAAAGTCAGCCCTCTGTAAGTCCAAGGCAGAGGTTTTGCTGACAACCCTGCTGACTTCACCACATATTGAGAATTCTATCATATCATGGTCACTGTGACCCAGATGACCTCCAACCACTACATCTCCCACCAACCCTTCCTTGTTTGTAAATGGTAGGTCTATCGGGGCACTACCCCTGGTAGGCTCGGTTACCAGCTGCAGCAGGAAGCTGTCATCCACACATTCCAGAAACCTCCTGGACTGCCCCCTTTCTGCTGTTATACTTCCAGCAGACATCTGGTAAGTTGAAATCTCCCACAAGAACAAGGGGTAGTGAACATGAGCCATCTCCAAGTTGTTGAAAGAATATCTCATCAGTGTCTTTATCCTGGTCAGGTGGTCTATAGCAGACTCCCGCCAGGATATTAGCCTCATTGGCTTTCCCCTTTATCCTTATCCACAGGCATTCCACCTTAGAGTGGCCAGCATTGTATTCAAGGCAGTCAAATCACTCCTTAACATACAAAGCCACTCCTCCACCTCTCTTTCCCTGCCTACCCCTTCTAAAGAGCCTATAGCCATCCATTGCAGCACTCCAACCATGTGACTCATCCCATCACATTTCCATGATGGCAATTATATCATGTTTTCCCTGGTGCACAACAACTCCAATTCTATCATGTTTTCCCTGGTGCACAATAACTCCAATTCTTCCTGTTTATTGCCCATGCTACTGGCATTGGCATACATGCATTTGATCCAAGGTACAGATATCACCTCCAACACTGGTATGTTTCCCCAACGATTATCCCTAGTGGTACTGGGTTTGTGTCCCCCCCCCTTTGATTCTTTGTCCTTTACCCCTAGGTTCATTACTTGTGGGCTAGGCTTTATTCCCTTCCCCCTTCAGTTCTAGTTTCATGTCTACTACCACGGTTACTAAACTATTAGTGAGCCCTGTGCTGTTACTGTCCCATGTTTCACCAGTAATTACCTTGATTAGGACAGTAGACTGAAGGCTTTTCTTAGGCCCATCCCTATTGAGCCCAGTTTTATCCTCCTCCCACTTCATATCTAGTTTAAAGCCCTGTCAATGAGTCCCACCAACTCCTGCCCCAAAATTGAGGTGCATCCCACCTGTCACCAGCAGGCCAGGCGTCTCATATAGAAGCCCATGATGAAAAAACTCAAAGCCCTGTTGATAACACCAGTCCTGGAGCCATGAGTTGTCTTTTCCTATTAATTCCCTCATTCATTATTGCCACTGAAGGGATAGAGGAGATCACAACTCGCGTTCCTGATTTCTTAAGCATCTTTCCCAAGGCTCTGAAATCCCTTTTAAGTGATTTTGGGCTCCTTCTACCCACATCATCACTACCCACCTGAAACACTAAGAGAGGGTAATAATCAGATGGGTTTACTAGGGCAGGCAGTTTGTCTGCCACAGCCCCAACCTGTGCCCCAGTGAGGCAGCAGACTTCCCTGTGAAGTGGGTCAGGATGGCATATTGGTTCCTCTGCCCCCCCTCAGTAGAGAGTCACCCACAACAATGACCCATCTGTTTTTCCTTTTGGAGCCAGTTGTGATGCCAGGTCTATGGTGACTTTGTCTTTCTGGCATTCTTGGCCTGGGTGAACCATCCTCCTCTCCAACAGCCAGCTCCTCCTGCAGGACCCCATACCTGTTCTGCAAGGGTAACTGGGAAGATGGGGGAGGACAGGAGGGGATTCACCTGCTTCCCTGAGCAGGTATGTGTTTTCATTCCTTCTCTTCTCTGAGGTCCCCTCCTACTGCTTAGTGACAAGAGGGGAGGGGCTCTTCTGATTTATGTGGGGCCTCAACCTCTTTCCTATCTCTCAGGTAATGGGTCCCCCAGTCAACCTCTCTCTCACACTCCCTGATACTCCTCAACCTCTCCACTTCATCCTTCAGCTCAGCCACCTGGCTGAGCAGATGACTCACCTGCTCACATCTGACACAGGCATTGTCTCTGCTCCCCTGCGCTGCAAGTGCCAGGCTCCAGCACTCTCCACAGACAGAGGCCCGGACGCCCACATGCTTGCATGGGGCCTCTGTCTGGGTTCTAACAGCAGCCTTCATCCTGGTAGCAACCATGGCTGGATCTCTACGAGCAACTGACACCTTGCGACTCAAGGTTGCCCTGAGCCCTTGACTTCTGAAACTTAGAGGAAGTGAACTTAACCTTGTGCACCGGCAGAGGACCCACACCCTGCCCAACAAGCAGCAAACAGCTACGGCACCCTTCGTGGCACACACAACGACTATTTGCTCACCCTGTGCAATCATCGCTGTCCTCCAAGGCTTCTTGCAGCCCGTGGGTGGAGCTGGCTCCGCCCAGACTCTCTCAGCTGCCTGCCCACCAACCGACAGCCCCCTGCCCAGGCAAAGGGCTTTACCCGGCTTCCGAAAGCCCCCCAAAGAGCTTTTCATCGGCTCTTTTAGCTGCAGATCCCTTCCCAGAGCTGTCTTACCTGCCCTGAAGCCAGTCTCCGTCGCACATCTCCAGGAAAGCTGGGCTCCATCACACCTAACGGTTACTTGGGAAGACAAACTCCATCACTTGTAACATCCCCCCAGTTCCTTCTTCTCCGGCTTTAAATGCTGAGCTTGATGTTGTGTGGTATGGAACATCCCTTTGGTCAGCTGTCCAAGCTGTGTCCCCTCCCAACCTCTTGTGCACCCCACTGTTGGGGTGGTATGAAAAGCAGAAAAGACCTTGACTGTGTGCAAGCTCTGCTCAGCAGTAATGAAAACATCCCTGTATTATCATCATTGTTGTCAGCATAAATCCAAAACATAGCCCCATACCAGCTACTATAAAGAAAATTATCCGAGTCCAAGCCAGCACTAGTGCTGAGAAGGCAAGAATGTTACCCTGAAAAAAATAGCATGTTATGCAACTATTGCCATGACTGAAAAGTTGTTTAACTTCAGCACTTGTTTTAATTAAACATGTCCCTTTCTTTCGTTCTTTCTAAAGAGAATGTCAACTAAGAAGCACAATTATTAAAAACAAAACAAAAAACCCACAACAAAACAAAAAATAAAAAGAACCCCACAAACAAACAAAAACCCCAAAACAACAACCAATCAACAACCAACCAAACAAAAACCAAAACAAAAAACCACCACCAACAAAAAAGAATTGCTGAGAACAAAGAAAGGTTTCTCTCTCAGTCAATTTAGAGTAAGTGGTCTGCCAGGGCCAAGAATTAGCACTAAGTGAAAAGAAACCCAAGTGGGCAATTAACAGCAGTAACCAGAGATGGGAGCTCAAAACACCAGAAAAATAAACGTTCATCAGGTGCTGTCTTTGTTCAGATGGCTGGAAAACAAGAGCAGTGCATTTTTGCTTCAGAAACTCAAAGTGAACCATTTACCCTTGCCACATAACTTACTCCAACCTTACTTTCAAGTCTTAATCTTAGACACCTTCACAATCAAGATGGTAATTGTATGACATTTTTGTGCAAAATAGGTAATTAGATACAACATTCCTAACATGATAAAATCAGTGCCATATTTGGGAAGAAGGCTTCAGCTATCACTAGTAAAATTTTATACCCATTACTTACTATTTTATTCCAATTTTCCTTGCTATTCTTTATCACAGTATTAGATGTTCATTTCATTGTGGGATCCAAGAAGTAATGCTAAGGATTGAACAGCTCAAATTTCAGCTCAAAACCTATAGGAATGTCACTTTATAGATAAAGTGAGGTGGAATCAAGGACATAAAGTAAGGAACTGACAGCCTTATTTTGATCATGGTAAAATATACTGATGTGGAGAACTCTTGATGCTCGAATATCCTGAAATTACCTAAAGTATACTGCAGCCTATCCTAATAAAACAGCAGACGTTTAGGAAGACCTTCATTTCTTGACATGTAGGTTTCTTTGTGCATGTGAAGTTAACCCTATTAATCATATTGGAAATACATTTAAAATCAGCCACACTTGTGAGAGAATCTAGTTTTACATTGACGCAGATATATCACTAATGATTATTTTTAAGGATAAACTATAATAATTAAAAAGAACACCACACTGCACAAATAAAACCCTAAAGGTCGCAAAGGCCTTGGTGCCTTTGTGTCACAAGCAGCCAGTCCTACTGCAGACAGAGACCAGAGCTACATTCATGACTCTTCCCCACTCCTCCAGCACCTGGTCATGCTTAGCTGGCAGCCACCTTGCAAATCAAGTGACTTCTGTCAGCCCTTTCAAGTAACACAGAAGCTGGATGTTAGGAAAGGAAGGCAGTCTCTTGTGTCCTCTCCTGGTTCTAAGGACCCTTCCTGGAGTCAGGCAGAACTTGTCTTTCCAGTGAATACTCTTTTAAACATGGTTTTGCTCCCATGGAAGGTTTCCAAAATAATACTTGCATGCACAGTACTCATTAATTTCTTAATTTAAAAATGAAAGTGTTCTCCTTACATGCTTGAGGATATTACTTTGGCTGGGGTTAACCCATAGGTCTCCTACTAGCATTTTCTGCTCAATTAGTTCTTTCAAAGGTATTAGTGAATCTACACAGATATTGTGTAATCTAGGTTAAATTAGGAAATAGTGTAATGAGAAGCAGTTACATGGGGAAGGGAGTTCAAAAAAAGCAGCAACAGGAACTCAGAAAATATGAGGATATAAATAAAAGGACAGGTGCTATCTTCAGTCTTGTAGTGTGATGGGGACTCAGTAATTGACCTAAAAATAGAGGAGACTAAAAGAAAACATTCTGAAAAGCACAGTAGAGGCCATAACTTCAGTCGGTGTAATTCAACATACTTCTACAGAAATGAGTACAGCAGCAAATCTCTACAGCAGAATAATAAGAACATGCATATTTATAGAAGTGGCAAAAATATCACTTGTCAGAAAACATTACTCAAAGCTGAAGAAAAATGCTTATCAAAGTAGACCACATTTTGTGAACAGAGCTGTGCTTACTATATTATGCTTACAGTAAAGGCAGGTGATGAATAGACTAGTTTAATTTTAAATACAAGTTAAGGAAGAATCATTAGGTAACTATGACACAGATGGTAACAATCCTAAAAAAAGAAGGGATCATGTTTATATTTTCCTCCACAGCAGTATTTTTGGTATGACAATGGCTAAATCAGAACAAATATTTAAGTGGATCATGCTCAGCTAGATACGTATCTGATCAGATTTCAAAACTTGACCATTTCACCCTAGATATAATTATCTCAGGCTCTGGAGAATTACTTGAAGGAATTTTAGTTGTCAGAGGCAACTGCCAATTTTAAAAGATGGGCATTCCCCATCAATCAATAGACAAAAGAACGCCAAAGGCTAAGATTTCCTCAGACAACCGAAACCCGAATTTCAGCTTTCTTGCTTTGAAGTGAGATATTAAATCTGCACTTTTCCCTGTTTCAGAACAGCCCTGCTCAGCTTCTGGATCCCATCCTGAGCAATTTCACTGTTGAGAAACCTTGAGAGACAGAATAGATGAAGAAATGCTACTTTTCTTTTTGGTTGATTTTTTTCACTTGAATAAAATCTTTCATAAAGAGAAATTCTGCTCCAAGAGGAGTAAACCAGAGAAGAAACATGCTTTCTGGCTGGTATCATGCAGGCCAAGAACACTGCTAAATCTGTGCTTTAATCACTGACATTTTATGCAACCATCTATAATTAAAAGCATGTATCTTATGCAAGCAACATATGTTTTGTGTAATTGAGCTTAACTGTTCCTATCCACCGAAGAGGCAACTTCATTCCTGGAGAGCTGAGACTGGACTGTTTGCTGCAATGCTTCAGGAAGCCAAGGTCAGTGTAACCATTGCCACAGCCATAAAGACTGAGCACGATACTCTTGTTGTTGTAAATTAGCGTAGCATGTTGAACTTCCACAGTACTGCAGAGATTTAAGCCTACTGAGACTGGGACTCCCATTTAGGCAGGTCCATCTAACTGCTGAGATTTCATGCAGCACCAGGATAATTGCATCCAGCAATGGTTTTCTCCCACAGTGGCTGAATGCAAAGCTCCGTAGCAGAGACAGCTCCTCAGATGCATTGCACGTTTTGCTCATTTGTAGGTGAGCAGCCTTGTATGAACCATTTCAGAATGGCATAGTTTAATGGAGCAATATAAATGGTAGAACGTGCTCTATTTTCTGTTTCGGTATGGCTAAGGAATACTAGGATAACACAAAAATCACACTGTTTAATTGAAACTTTAATAGCTTTGAAAATATGTTTAGTAAAAAAATAGAGTTCCAGCCTTCCCAAAGATCAGTGAAAGCTGTATGAGTGTATTATTTCCTTGAGAACTGGCACATGCAGAAAGTGTTATGGAAGCATTATGATTATTGGCTTTGAATGGAAGCCAACACATTCTAAAACAGCTAAACCAACAGCTTTGATTCACTATGCTTCATTTGCAGCTGAATAGGCTAAAATGAAATAAAACTAATACAAATACCTCAAGGTTACGAGATAATTTTTCCACAGAGCAGTGAGGTAATACACACACTTTTCTTCAGAGAAACAAACAAACAAAAAAAGGAGTAAAATTTCAACACTATGTGGAGCCATTTGCAAAACATTAACAACTTCTCCAGAAAAAAAGTCAATTTTTTTCACATCATTTTGAACCAGCTCTTCTCAAATGCTTAGAAATCTTTTAAGAACCAAGCAGAGAGTTGGCACCAAGCAAAGAACTTGAATTCTGTGCTGCAACATCATGAAACATAGCGCAGTAGGATAATATAATGATAATCCTCCTTGTTCTCTTAATATTTTCCCTTTGATTTGTTTTGCACAAAAACATCCTAGAGATTCTTTCATTATTTCCTTTTTGCCTGAAATACTGATCTGCTGCTGATCTGATCTGTGAAACAACGACCTTATCCTCCAACAAATGTGTCATCAGCTGTCTCTGCAAAGCTCATGGGATGGTACAAAGTGATACTAAGAAGTCTGACAAGCAGCAAAAATGTATTGATGGCTTGATTATTTATATTTAATAATTTCACAAATAACTGAAACCATTCAAATAGTCACACACTGTGTCACCACAGTATACTTATGTACGTACATGAGTATACTGTGCCTTCTGTGCACGAGTCTTCTTCCTCACTGGAAACTCTGCTATTAACCTTGCAAGCAGTCATAAGAAATGTGCTCAGGATCATACAGTGGCACAGAAATGCTAAGGAAGATTTACCATGTGTTTATTTCTCCCCCAGTAGAGACCAGGAGTGTCTGAGGCTCTGCAGTAATACAAACTTCAAACCATGTCTGCAGCAACACAGAATCTGATTAAGAAATCTGAGCAAACCTCTTTGGTTAATAATGTGAAAAATCCTTCTGACAATTTGTGAAAAATATGAAAATTGAATTGTTTGAAATCTCACTTATTACCTGTTTACCAGTTTATGTGTTCTCCATTTTGTCAGAAAAACCTGTCTCGAGCATTGACATTGGACTAGAACAGAATTACCTAGCAAAGTGGCCAGTGGATTCTGGGATGTTTTGAGAGAGGCTTTTAAAACAAGAACTTGATTGGTAACCAGTGTTTTCCTGTGAACATACCAATATTAGGAGGATGATGAATATTATTTGTCCTCAACGATTGAAAATACTGCATTTATTTAAAGAGCAGCAGCATTGTTTTAGCTGTCATAATAAGGCCTCTGGCAAGGTATGTGCAAGGAGCAGACATGTTTTTGTAGGCCAGCTGACATGACTGGGAGAAAATCAAACAAGCAAGTCTTTCTGCACTTTCCATAGTTTGTCTGTTGTATTTCCCACTCCCCCCGCCTCCCTCTTTGTTTTTCACAGCTATATCCACAAGTCTAAGAAAAGACAGTACCTTTCCACTTTTGTAACTGGCATTAACATGGGAAAGAAAGTGTGAATGTGCTCAAGGACTTAGAGAAATGTATGTTCTTTGATAATTTAATTCAATTTAATTCCATTCAATTTAAAATCAACCAACCAGAAATCCTTGTGTCAACTTCAGTGCTTTTCTATGGTAGAGATGGTCATGAAGAGTATACTGCATTCCCCTTTATATAAGAAGTTTTCCACTTGCTTTGCTCAATGGCATCCTCATAACCAGCAGTGGAAACCCTTAGCAGATGTTCACAACATTAACAGATCTTAGGTGAAAGAAAATAGTTTAGAAAAGCTGGGTAAGTAAGGGACCCACATAAAACACAGTTAATCTAAAATTCTGCCACAGAATGTATTGTCTTTATCCCAGTCTCTCAAGATTTCCTGTTGTTTCCCCAACCTCTTTCCATGGAGAGTTGCAAAAATAAGAGAGGAAAGTGAACTCAAAGACTTACACATGATGTATCAAGTTGCAGAAATTTGTCTCTGAGTAAACAAGCCATTCTGCTGTCAGTTACTTTTGAAGAGCTTGCAGATGCTCAAATCAACCTTCATGCTGAATTTGATGATCAAAATGGAAGCACTTCAGTATGTCACATATTTCTGAAACTAGACTTTCTTGGGTAGCTGGTTAATACATACTCCATTAGGACATGACGCCTGACACCAAGACCTTTTGTTGTAGTGAGTGGCCAAGGTTTCAGGTAGTCTGAGCCCTTAATCCTTATTTGAGTCACTGAAATAAATGTAGTTTTCCCCTGGAGACAATCTTAGAAAACATGGTATAAAAGCAATGTCCTCTCTTTAAAAGTGGACATTGGCAAGCTGCATGCATTTTAAAGGCGTTCTTTAGGCCTTCTCACACTGCTGGAGTCTCACTAACCATGTACACAAGAGGTATGGTTAACATACTGCATTCAGAAAACAACATCCTCAAAACATGTAACTCCTTTTCCAAACACTTTTCCTCTCATTATACATCTGGCATGAATGGGTAAGTCAAATTATTTTGCAGAGCTTGGATTTGCATGCATCTGTAGAGCACTCCCCAGCCCTTAGACCCTAGGGGGCTACATGGTGGGGAAGGTTAGGGCATGGAGGCAGGTGTAGTGCCAACTCTTGCTTGTAGACATTCATTGCACTGGCTGAGAGAGCCAAGCCAACATCTTGCTCTTGCCCTGGCTGGGCTTAGAAAGAGCAGCTGCTATCTACTCGATTCCCACCCTGCTGGCAGCAGCATCCCTCCCCAGAGGCCCTCATTCAGCAGTTGTTAAGCACCATAGCTCAGCACAAGAAGGCGGTGTCCTGGGCTTGGTGTCACTTTCCTAGGCCTCCCTGCACTTTTGGAATGAAGTATAATTTTCAGTAAAGAAAAATGCTTTGATTTCTGTCTTTTTCCTTGTTCCTAAGCAGGCATTTCTAAACTTTTGGTCTTCATTAAGATGCTAAAGGAGGCTGTTCTTTAAGACAAGTTTTTAATCTACTTGACTTTCAAAACAATCTGAATAATCCAGCTCTAAATTTCCTCATTAAGGCCAGATTTCTAAAATCTCAATCAGACTTTTGCTTGAGCTTTTGTAAATCTGGTTCTAATACAGATACTCAGAGCTGAAACACATATCATCTGGAAACTTTAGGGAATTAAAATAAATTAAAGCAGCAGATAAAATCTGTACACCAAATATTCCTTCCATTCTACATCCATATGTATTTTGTATGGAGCTTGTATTTCCTGTCTACTTGGTGGCTAAGCTACAGCTGCTGAGTAAAGGACAGATAAAGAGAATAAAGTTAAAATCTTCTTGATTTTCTTTTACTTGTACTTTAGACCTATCTGAAAGACCTTGAGTTTAGTCTTTCAATCTTTCCAAGCCTTGATAAAGGATTCATCAGGAATGTTTATTTTGATTTCTTGCATCTCTATGAAGAAGCAAAATTGCTAATACTTTAAGATATCTTTTAGCTGACATTAATTAGTCACTGAAAAACAAGCAAATAAACAAAAAACAACAATGACAACAAAAACTTGATAGCAGAGTTTGAGTTAGTCTTACTTAAAACACTTTTTCCTGTCTCTTATTAAACATCATCTCATTTGTCTGTGGCACACCACTTTGCTATTTCTCCAGTCACTACAAAATTTTGCAGCCCCAGTAGGACTTCAGTTTCAAAAGTGGAAAACAAACAAAGGGAGGGGGGGAAATAGATCTGAACCATCTGTTTTCTGAACACCTTTCCGGGCATCCTCCACACATCTTATCCTTCACAGGTGACCTTTTTTTCCTGAGTTCAGCTAGGATAGAGTTAATTTTCATTAGGAACTGGGAGGGGACATCACAGACAGGATAGACAACTGAGCCAGCCAATGGGTTATTCGTTACCATACTGACATCACGCCCACCATATTAGGGTGGGGGGCAGACCAGGCAAAGCATGGGTCTCTGGCCAGGAGGTTGGACCAGTTGGGGCAGCACCACTCCTTGGGTTTGCTCTACATAGATCATTTTATGTGTTGTTTCACCGCTAATACTGTTGTTGTTGCTGCTACTCCTTTTGTGTTGTTGTATTAAATTCTCCTTATCTCAACCCACAAAGTTTTATATTTTTGTCCTTCTTCCCATTTGGGGTCAGGCAGGGGGTGGAGGATGGGCAAGGAGCCCGGATGGGTCTAAAGCACAACACCTTTGCCAAGCTATATTTGTCTATAAGTTGAACAACATTTCTGTATTTCATGTGCAGTTTCTCAGCATTTGTTTTTATCAAGCACCCCATCAGACAAGTCTCCCATCCATACCATTTGCATCTAAGAATTACTAGGTTAGAAGAAACCAGCAGCAGTCAACAAGGGTTTACACTTCTGGTACTAGACTATATTTCATGGAATTATAGTGATAACAGCCCCAGAGAAATTCTCATTTCCTTAACAATGATAAAGATCTTAGGTAGAGACAGCAACCGTATCTAAAGCAAGTTATATATGCCCGCAAAACAAGGTTATTTTTAAATGCAGGATGCCTGCTTGGAAACTGCTTCTCTGTAGATTACTCATAGAAGTAAGCGACATAATACTAGCATTATAACTACTAGTTCACCTCTGGTTCAAAAGTACAGCTTTGAAGTTATGACAAACTTGTTTAACTTTTAAAAATCTTGTTAGGGGAGAGAGGTACCTCCAAAGTGGGAGGTATGTCTTGAGTCAGCCAAAGAACATTTTTGCATTTTAGCATGAAAAGTACAGCATTTCACAAGTTCACTTTTAGAAATTTGCTAATCAGACTCTGTCACTGACAAACAATATGACATGAAAACAGTTCTGGGAAGCTTTAGGTACTGCAACATGCTAGAAATTGGTAGGAGGATAAGAAACTTGGAAAAAAATAGGAGAAAATAAGGTTCATTGCACATCATTTTGCTTGCACAAGATCCCAGTCACCCTGGCATGTACGTGTATGTATTCACACACACACAGACACTTTTATATGTGTGTATATTCGGCTGGTCTAATCACTCCACTGTCAACTTTCCGGAGGTTAAATACATAGCAAAACTAACATGGTCATAATAGACCTTCTGAACACACATAAGCTTCTTGCTTCTTCTGACTCCATGTCTTTGTGGTATACCAGCATGCTCTTAGAAGGAGGAGCAGAGGTACAAGACTTCACTTGTCCCTACTACTTTCTAGTTAGATTATAACTGCTCTTTCTTAGCTTTGCTTTGCAACCTTTGCAGTGCAGCAATGACTTTTTAAATATTGTACCAGATAATTCCAGGGGAAAAAAAAAAAAAAAAGAGAGAAAAAAATTGCCTCCCCAGGCTGTGGGCTAAAACCCATCAGTGCTATTACCTTTAGGGTGTGAGAGAAGTTCATGTAGATTCTCCTTGTCCTTCTACTCACTGATGAAGGAATATGACCTTTTCAAAATTCACTGAAGATCATAATTAAAAATAGATCTTCTTTGTTATCTGCAAAGCCTTGAAGGATTCATCATTTGAGTGCTATTCTTCTTGATCCACTTAGCCCTGACAGCTTAAGCCAATGATGAAATAAACTTGTGCCAACCCAAACCCTTGCATCAGTATCTTTTCCTCCAATAGGAACCCCTAGGGACAACTGAAATAGGAACAAGCACCTTTAAACTAGATGGGCTAAATATTCCCATCAAATTACCATGAGTTTCTTTCCCTCATGTTCAGTGAGGATGCTGGCAGTTAAAACTGCTTTCTGCAAGAGGGCCTTCATCATGATAAATGAGAAAGCTCCTTTGATTTTAATAGCATTACTTTAAACTACTGCAGATAAGGATCTGACTCTCTACACTATTGGATTTCACCTGGGAAGGTCTTAAAGTAGGGTGGGTGGTCTCCAAGCTTATTAATTTTAAAAAGACAGACAAAGCAGGGAGAATCATGAAAGGGATGACTTGATATATACAGCCTGTTCCCTTCACTGCATCTTCTGCGAATTTTGAAAGGCACTTACAGCTGGTTTAAACACCTTTCTGTGGGAAAGCAGAGTATCAACCGTATTTACAATATCCCGCCTGAAAAGAAAAATATCTTTCCTCTTCAGAGTTGATGAGTTCTGGGCAGGGAAGAGCCAAGCATCTAGCATGCTGTGGCGTGGCAATATGGCACTGGCTGATCAACTCAGCAGCCACCACAGCAGTTGGCACCTTTTCTGCCCAACGCTGCTCAATGGGAACCAACCTTGCAGCAGAAGCAGGACCAGTGGTGGGATGCTTCCTACCAACCCAGGTCACCATGCCACAAAGACCTCAGAGGCTGCTGGTGGCAAGGCAGAAAAATTCTGGTCAAGCCAGATGGGACTGGGGAACCCATCTCATCAGAAACATAAGCATAAACATCATCTTATCTTTGCAGAAAATGGCCTTTCCAGAGTAGGAGGCAGCATCAGTGGTGTTCTGGGAAGTGGAGAACAAGTCACAGTGTCAGCCAAGTGTCATGGTGACTGCATGGGGGAATTCCCACTGCATCCCTCCTCTCTCCTCATCAGCTGCCCAAATTAATGTATTTCCCCATGTAGAGCACCCTCTCCAGGTAGTTGTCTTACCTCAGCCTCTCCCAGACCTACCTTCCCTTTCTGCAGAGAGCTCAGGGTCTTTCCCATATATAGACTAACAGGTTTCTGGGTTTTGCTGGGCTTTTCCAGGCATTCCTATAACATCTTGCTTCAAGGTGGGTCCTCCATCCACCGCAGCTACTCCTTTCTCCCAGGGAGCACAAGGAGCAGATTCCCATCACCCCTTGCCCTGTTCCTCTGCCCAACCTCGTATTTTCAATAGGAAATGAAGTTTACATGTGTAAAATACACAATGTCTGAGAGACAAGCAGATAGTTTGCCACTGAAGGACACAGAGACCGCCCCTGGAGCATAGCAGTAAGGCAAACAAGGTGTGTTTTGCTCAGAGGCGGGTGCCCTGCAGTTGGGCAGAGATACACTAAGAACACGTCTAACTCCTTGCCCTGGTGAAGTGGCCTCAGACAAAAGCAACCTGGCAGGTTCTGATGTGACATACAATATGCAGCAATTAAGTGCTTCTGCATTATGGCAGTGATAAGTAATGATTTAATTACTCTCTGCCTTCATTTTTACAGGAGAGGTTCTAGTATTAGATCAGTAAGCGAACAGAAGACAAAATAATCACAAACTTTTTATATCAACACTGGAATACCACATGATCATGGTGAACACCCTCTGACCCTCATCCACCCTCTCTCCAATAAGAAGTGGTGTTTCAAACCAAGTACATCAGAAATAACTTCATTAGGCCTACAGTGACAGGTGCTATTTGCTCACTCTCCAAATCTTCAGCCAGACTACACACAGTGCCTTTCACCACCATCTTCTCAGTTTGTGCAAAAAAGTTGGTTCTCCATTGTGCTCGATCCCACACCTGCAGCAGGAGCACACTCATCAGACACCCAATGATGTGCTCATGTAACATAAGTGGTTCATCCATACACCTCCACCAGCTAAAACTGACTGCAATACCTATGGTCATCACCGTGCTCTGTCAAAACAAATGTACTGGTGTCAGAAGGAAAAGCATTTCAACACTGGTTGAAGACTTGCCTGCAGGATTTTCCAAATGTAAAGCCTATATAATCACTGCATTTCTGTGTGTTTTCAGGAACAGCAGATCAGATCTGAATGACTCGCCCTTCTTAGTATGAGCCATTTGTTCTCTTGGCTAAGTGTAGCATCTATTTACTTAAGCAGTCAAGGGCTAGGCACTGAATGTGTGTCAGATCTCCCTGGGTCCACAGTTATGTACAGTTGTGTTTTTAATTAAAGTAGTTTCCATGAAAGACCTTTCCTCCACCATTTTACGAGAGACTAAAAATTTAGAGCTTATTCCTTCCAAGACAACTTTTTGCTCCCCTCCACACTGGTGCTTACAGAGGACATAATGGTGCAGAACAGCAGTAATTGTGGAAAAATACTGGAATGCAAAACATTTAAACAATAATGGTAGCTATTTACCAGAAGACTGCTGACTTCAGCGATTTTGCTATAAAGTGACTTTGTGGGTGATATTGGCTGAACCTATTACTGGAAGCCAATAACATGTAGTCAACACACTTGAATACCGCTTTTTTACACAGAAGCAACCTGCCCTCATACACACACACAGATTCCAAAGCAGTCTATGTACAGCCAAATGCAAAAGGACACCATCTGTCTTTTATCATATCAACAATAATATGTTAAGACTATTGTCATTGCTATTTGCCACCAGCATAAGGAAAGGCTAGCTCCAAGTTGTCCCTCCAGAAGTCTGAGGGTGCACTACTGCAGAGCTGTGTAATGCCATTCTTTAGAGGTTAAACTCACATTAACCCCTTCAGTACAAAGGCAATTGCCAGGACAGTCACTCAGTTCACCCTGTATCAACAACACATTTATTGCAGAAACGCTTATCTCTTGGCAACAGCAAAACTTCTGTTTTACATACAGCCCAACGTGCATTCCTGGATTTGGGAAGGAAGTCTGCTAACAAAGAAAGATGACTTCAAGTTCAGCCAGGAATTTTGGTATATCATAAAGTGAGAACCCAAGACAGAGATTGCTTTTTCTTCTATTATCTAAAAATAAATGTTTTCAGCATTAAAATTTCCATATTCTATTGTGCTTCCAACTGTTGTTTTAGGGTTGCCACAGTTTTTTAAGAGAAATTAGTATTTCAAGGTACTGCAAAGCTTGTCTTTTCAAAGAAAGCTATACACAATACCCAGCCCCATCACACAGTCTGTCTTTTTCTACTTCAGGAAAAAAATCCCACTTTGTTCATTTATTGATCAGCCATCTTTTAAATAAACTTGTGTATACTCATCATATCTAATTTTCTTTGTAAAAACCCTATTATAAGTTCACAAACCTTATAAAAACATTGAGAAAAGACCAAACATATGCCCACCCATACACATATTTCCCAGTGAGGTCTACCACTCATAGTAGACAGCCTGTTCTTTAAAATGGTTTTAAGGGATTTGCTGTCTGGGCCCCTGAGCTGTGGTGTATCCGCTACTAGGCGTAACTGAATCACTTCAAGAGCATTCAGAGATGTCATCCAAATAGCAGTTTCCCTCCTTTAACATGTGGCCTATATCAGCGAGGCTGCCAGTGCTGACATGGGGCTCTGAGCAAACAGCTCTCAGGGTGGCATTTCCCAGGTACGCCGCTTCCCAAAGCTCTTGACCTTAGTGAGTAAACAAAGAAAGAGGTAGGAGGTGGTGTGTTCTGTGATAGCAACCAGACCTGTAGCTTCTGAAATAGCAAAAAGGTGTGCTGGATGCCCCATATATAGCCACATCAAGAATGCAAACGCCAGCATCAACAAGAGAATCTGAAATCTCTTTAGCATCACCTTATTTCAGCAACAACCCTTTTCCTTTGCCCCTAGATTTAATTAACAGGGTATAGTGACATTGTCTGGAGAGCTTATTTGTTGCAGTCTCAGCTTTTTTCAGCCAACGTGATATGCCTCAGTATTCTTTGTTGCCAAGATCTCCATTCATTTTGCCGAAAGTGAATGTTAATCTATCTTAGGCACAGAAATAAAAAATTGGTAAGTCATGAAATGCAATGTTGAGCACAAAGCTAATCCTCAAAGGAAGAAACAAGAATAGGTTGCGCTAGGCTTTTTTTTTTTTTCCCCTCCTTTTTGTCCAGCTTTGATTTATGAAGAGGACCTGAAAGTTTGGAAATCAGCTTTTCCTTTCCAATATTTGGGGTTTCTTTTACATAAAAAAAACTTTCAGAGTTCATTTCTAAAAGACAATGGCCTCATAGCCACACGTTTGTATAGGAAAAAGTATAGTTTTTAATATATATCTGATTTTGTTTTGGCAGATATTCAGACAGACATACAAACGGATCTCAGAGCAGACAGTTTAACTAGTATGTTAATCTTCAATTGCCTTTTAAATACTAGCACTGTCAGGTCAGATACTACCAGTGTTAAGGCAGATGTGTTTAAAATGACCTATTTTTCCAAATTAAGATGGTCTAGTAATCACAAACTTTGATTATGAGGCAGATTATAATAGTTGTGAAAGTTAAAGATCTCTAAATAGACTATTCAACACATGGCCTATTTTTTGTTGGTTTGTTGGTTTTGTTTTGTTTTATTTCTCAATGTCCAGTTTAATCTGCAGTAACAGACTTCGGACATTCTTGCATCTCTATGAAATCTGCTTGCAGACTGCCCCACTAAACCAGAAGGATGCTTATACGTGCTTGAAATATTACCACAGCACTAAGAATAATACAGATATTTGAATTCCTAAATACTTAACTGCTTCTCAAGTTTCCTCACAGTAGGAAAAGCTTAAAACAATCTCATTTTTCATTCTGGAGCTTTTGTTGCATTTAGCAGCTGCATTCAGACTCACAACAATCTCAAGAAATCTCCTCCAAAGGACGTAACTATCTCCTAGGAGAAAAACACAAACACGCTGTAACACCAAGAACCTACTCTTTAGCAAGTGCAGAAGACGAGAACAGATCCAAGGACACTAGCCACATTTGCACTCTGGTTTCTTATGAGCTAAAAGGCATTACATCATCCACCCAATCATTTTTCTTCCTAGAAATCGGTATTGTTTTCTGTGAGCCAGAAGGAAAACAACATGTTATTCACAAAGGTCTGTAACAGCTTTATATGGTAACCGATGGATTTGACTATCATCAAAAATATGATAAGCTGTGCCAGTATCACCCCACTTTATTTCATGAGCATTGTTAAAGGCTGATGATGGAGGTGTACTTGGCTTAGAAGCAGCATGAATAACAGCTTCAAAGCAGCCAAGCAACCTTGTTAGTGATTAAACAGGTGAAATGAAAGCATCCGAAGAAGTTCCTTTTTTAGCTGTGTGCAGATGCGTACACATAACTGACACACATGATTACCTGCAGGGAAACAGGAGTGAATTTGAGAGGTGTATGGATGACTTGCACACATAAGTATTCACGTGTGTTTTGGCACACAAAAACCACATACTTCCTATATTACCATGCTATGGCATGTACACTCAGTGTTTAATGCTTGTTGGTTGGTTGAACTCCTCAAATTAATTGACTTGGCCAAGCCAAAACTAAACACGTCAGGGCATTTCCCTATCATAAGTGCCACTGTGAAGTACTTACACTTTCATTAAGTCATCACATCAGTTTTCATTTGAAGAAAAACATAAAGGGATTTCTTTGTGAAAAATGAGGCTATAGCCTTGTTTTAATGAAGAACCTATAGGGAAATCCCTATCCTTTTAGCTGGATGACCAGGTGAGCTGTGGAAGTAGTATCAAAGCACCTCGGTGTTGTTCAGGGAAGATCTCCAAGTAACTTTCCCACAGGTCCCCAGTGAAAAGCTGTCACTCCTTTAGTTAACGCAGTCTTGGCACAACTCCACATGGAGAGCCCAAAACCTGCCTGGCAGTTGGCGCTGCAAGTCAGAGTCAGGAGGTGCCAACAGTTAAATGGGATTTTGCTCCTCCTAGGCTTCATTCCCACTCCATGTATGTGAAACCTCCTTGTCTGCACAACAAATGCTCCCTCCTGCCTCACAAGGAGGGCACTGTGGCACAGTTTGCATCCCACTGGACCCATGAGAGCATCTGTGCCATAAAATCAAGCTTATCTTCCCTTTTTCAGCAAATACCCAAAGCAGCACCTCAGAGAGAATAAAAGTAGTACAGACGTTTAAGCCTTTCCTAAAGAAGCCATCCCTGTTTCCTGGGATGAGCAGGCGTTTTTCTTCTCGAGAATTACATCTACATCAATGTTAGTAGTTAAATCACCACTGGCAACCTTGACTTCCATGAATTTGTGGAATCCTACCTTTGTGTTTTTTATCAGACAGTATCCTGTCTTTATCGTTTAAATGCATGCTAACAAAACCCAGCACTTGCTGCCTAGTATTGTTTAATCACAACTATTTTCTGTTGCAAGAAATGGAGAATTCCTCGTTACCTTCTGTGTACTGCTCCAGTTATTACCATGTCTTCGGGCATCTCATCCCCATGCTTTTGGGATGTTTGATGTCTATGCCTATCTTTTTGCCTTTCTCTACATCTTTAGTAGTTTGGAGACTGTATAACATCATTTTTTTTTTGGAGATGAGGAGAACTTAAACTGAATGCACTGTTACAGATGTGGGTTCATCATAGATTTTATTTGGTGGTTTATCATGCCATTCCACAATGCTATTTGGCTGTTTTTTTCCCTCCTAATAATTTCTGGTTGAAGACCTTCCCCCTATGCCTCCAAGATGTTTTTTCCATTTGCTTATAGACAATTTAGAGAGTATTCTTTTGTTCATAGCTAAGGATGTGCCATCTGCAGTACTTTGCAGTTACTTACACTAAAACCAACCTTCATTTCATCATCATCTGCTAACTTAGAAATAAAGAGAACCTTCTGTATTTCTTCACAGTGAGCTGTAGGCTGGACTGCCCTCAACAGCTGTTTATCATCCAGAAATGTTATCGGCTCATTATTAGCTCCTTTTTGCACAACACCCAGAAATACATTGGTCCCGTTCTGAGATCTTTAGGACACCTTCTCAGAAATTTCAGTAACCACCCTCCTTGAAGGAAACAAACAATTTCTTCTTACTTCTGTTTCTTATCTTTTAACTAGTAACCATTTCATATGATTATTTTTCCCCTTTTAAAAATTCATTTAGATGCACTCCTAGACCCCCCTACACATCTAAATATGCTGCAAGACTACATGACACCTTCAAGTACTTTAGCCTCCAGCTGCTCCTTTTACTTTCCCTTTTTATGCTTGTTTCCTAATGGTTATGATTTGCCCCTTTCAAACTGAAAAACAGTGTGGTTGATTTTCTGGAATGGCTTCTCTTTAGTAAACTGGAATTCTCCTTTTTCCTCCCTGGGAAGACCAGAACCTGCACCACCACACTTTCTGTTTGTACTCAGCCCCTGAACGGTGGTGCAAAATCTTGCTATTGAAGACTTAAAAACAGAAGAACAGAAGTAGGAGCCTAAATACACACCATCACAGATCTTACCACAGAGTATAACAACATTAGAAACTCAGCTGACAAAAATCAGCATTAATTTGAAGAAAAAAAAATAATGCTGAGTTATCCTTCACCCTTTAGAAACAAAAAATAGGAAAGTTTTTTTCACAAATCAGGGTAGAAGAATTAATCATTGATAATTGATTAATAATCATTAATAATTGAGCCTTAGCTTTACATTTCCTAAAACATCTTAATTAAAACAAAAATTAAGAATTACTGTGTTACACATTTCCCTCCTTATTTTCTGTCATATGCTACCTCCTGTGAATATGGAAACATCCATTTCCTCTTACCTATATTTATATGCTATGGTATTACAGCTAAAAATATACCAAATTTACTATTTTTTGAGCAAAACTGTTTTAACTCGCTGAATTGTAATGCAACCAAAGTTAAAAAGTTTGCACCGTTGACTTCAAAGGCAGTGTGTAGTCATTTCTCCTAAAGTAGTTTCATACAGAAAGGTGTGAAGTAAACATGACAAAACCAAGTATCTTATGCTAAAGATTTTTATCTTTATTTTCTGTTTCTTTTCGATGAAACAGAGAGCTATGGCTGTAGTATTTGAGTTGACAGGAATGCTAGCTCTGCGAAGTCCACATAGCTGAGGAACACTGATTTCACTCATTTTCCTCGTCAGCAAAATTCAGCTTGATGGGTTTGCATCTATGTGTTGTCAGAGCATTGCCACAATTCTCAGAGTTAAAGGAGAGATTTCACTATTGGCTTTAAAAGAAGAACGGAAAAGTTTTGTGAGGACAGATGTTTGTCAGAGAATCAATTAAAGACAATCAGTAGAGCTGAAGAGCTGATATTAAACTATTCCTCCAGAGCCTTTCTACAAACTACTGCTAAACTTGGTTTAAATTCGTTTCAGTCACAATTTAAACACGTAGTCAGAAGCTCAACTGGGGCAAAACTGTACCAGCTCCAGAATCAATCCTACAATCAAGTAATAAAGTGGGCAATGGAAAAACTAAAAATAAATTATTTACAATATTGTCATCCAGTTTAGAAGAGAGAGATATTAAAAAAAAATGCTGCTTGAAAGCAAATTTTAAAAAACTGTAAATGTTTTGAAGTTTTTTGAGACTGTCCACATTTTTGGAAATGTTGCTTTTTAAATATTTTTGTCCAAATTTTGTAGAGAAATTCCTGCATTTAGTTGTGAATAAACAGTACTGAATTCTTGATTAAATTAGTACCTCCAGCTCAGTCCCTTCTTTTATCTAATCCCACCATACTTCTTCCAAAAGTAGCACAGAAGCTGGATACAAAAGATCACTTTGGGAACACAGTGACAGAAACAAGACAAATTTTATCCATAATGACAGTTTAGAGAAATTATGAGAATTATATAAGGAATGAACTTGTCTCAGCCTACAGAGAGGCTGAGAGGTCCCATTCAGAATGGTTTGCTATATTGACTGTACAATAGAACATTTTATCTGCTCTCTACATTTTCAGATGTGTATTGAGCCTTACTGCTTTTGGCTCCTGCAGGAGGCCACACAGAACTCAGGGGCTGGCAGTGTCACTTTGGTGATGCTGGAAACTTCAGCAAGACAGAGCTTGAAAAAAGGAAGATCTAAAATTCAAAATAAGCAGGATGTGCAATCAACAGGCTTTTCTCCTTAGAAATACATTTTTTACTTAAGGGGTGAGGAAAGCAGGGATGAGGCAGCAGTATCAGAAGAGTGTATATATATTTTTGATAGGCTGTGCCCTTTATAAACATTTACACTCTCTTACTATGTCAAAACGTGTTCATAGAGTGAAACAGATGCAATAGCTAAGTCAGTCACAAGAAGAGCTACTCAGGTAGGACTCGGCCACAGATATAACAGAAGTTGACTCCATTGCACATATTTTAAAAAAAAAAAAAAGTCTTCTCTTTTTTTTTTTCCATTCCCTCATCTGCTTTACAACAAATTTTAGGTATTATTTTAACAATGTTCTGACAGAAAAACAAAACAAAACAAAACAAACAAGCTTATGCCCTCTAAAATATAAAACAAGTAAAACTGTAACATATAAAAATTTATCTAAATGGGAAAGAGGACTCTGGAGTTTTTTTTGAATTTGTTAAGACTGTCCTTTAACATTTGTGTTTGCAAAGCAGCATTTCATACATTTTTCAATCCAACTTTCTGCAATCCATATTCCAATGCCAGTTAGACTGAATCTGTAAGGACCCAGAGAAGAGACAAGAATAATTTTATTATGGTAATGAAGAACAAGAGGAAAACATTCTTGTGAATTTGTTCCCTTTGAAAACTTCACCTATGAAAAGAGAAAATGCTCATGTTCTTAAAGACAGCAGAGCTTTAAAATATTAATGTCATATTCAAGGCTGAATTTGACTGCATGGGCTTTACATTTTCCCAAGCATTTATCCGTAAGATCATACAAAAATATTTACTGACACACAGTAAAATATTCCCAGTCTAAACACTCAATTTATTCGGCTTTTTAAAAGAGACTGCATCCTGAAAAATAAAGCCACTTTTAGTTATGAACTGATATACAGATTAAAAAGACTAATTTTATGTAACTTTTTTTTGTCATCACTAGTACTTTAGTTTGAACAGCACTGTAAGTTTGCTCTTGCCTTCCACTGTCTTCCCCAGTACTGGGGACACCTGCCTGAAGCTCATGGGGAGGCAGTAAGCAGGTATAAGATGAAAACCTGCTGCATTTCCCCACTTACCTCTCTTCAGTGTCCTGGAATACAGCTCTTTCATGTAGGCTCCTCCCCAGTGCTGCTGAAATTCCAGCTCTGGGGTCTTACCCAAGCACTGGTCCCTTATACCAGAAGTCAGGGCACTCTGCTCTTCCCACACTGTGCCCCCCTCTACCATCACGGCAAGCAGCCCCAAAATGGGCTACCATTCAGCAGCTCTTCACCTTGCACCACAGGGAGAGAAACATCCTTCGGGAACTGTCCCAGACATCGCACAACCCCTTTCATCACTGCTCCTCTCTTCTACCTCACGAGCACTGATCAAGTGTGCTCTGGCAGTGGACAGGTTTCTGACCAATAAATTACTCTATTTTACATGGTTCAAATTTAAGCTTTTATTGGGTTTTTAAATTAAAAAAATAAATTTCATTATTAAATAGTGGAATGGGTCTATACTAATGTTTACATATTAACTCACTTGCTTTAGGATACCACTGGAGAAATAATTAAAGTATACCACCCAGACAGAACTTTCTTTTAGAAAGCGTAACAGTGGCATAATTCATTTAAACAGGAAAAAAAAACAAAACAGATGTCTTAATGTTTACAATGAATGTTAGAAGTAAACTTCTGATTTTAACGTCATCCAAACCTAGTTTCCACCAAAAAGGCAGTCATTGTATTCAGAATACTATACCACAGTGCTAATGTCATCAGCTTCATCTGGTTTCTTTTGCCTGCTTGGCAGGGATTTCAAGTACTCAAGGTGCCTCCTTGCATCTTCCTGATTTTGCCGGACGTAATAAACCACGTACGAGATCACCATGGTGAACCAGCCAAACATGGTGACCAGCATGGCGTAATCAGTAGTCCTTTTAGGAAGGTTGCAGAGGTCAGCATCGTTGGCAGCATTGAGGAACGGTCTCCCTGCGTGTTCATCCAGCACAGAAGTCTTGCAGATGACATTGTTGGCTGTCTCGTGGTTGGAGGCCATGCTCCTCAGCACCTGCTGCAGTGTGCAGTCACAGTGCCAGGGATTGTTTGCAATTCTGGCTCTGGCCTTTAAGTTGTTGAAAGCATTTTTGTGCACACTTTTAATCCGGTTGTCAGACAAATCCAGAGTCTGCAAGGTTTCTGCCACCCCTTTAAAAGCGTGTTCATCTATAAACTCAATCCCATTTTTTGATAAATTGAGGACTCTCAGTTGGTGCAAGTCCTTAAAAATTTCATTGGGGATAGAGGTTATCTGATTGGAGTCCAAATAAAGTAGTACTGTTTCTGGAGGAAGATCTCTGGGTATTTCCTTGAGGTTTGCATTGCTACAGCTGACATTCAGACCTCCAGAGTGAGAACAGAGGCAGCCTTTCGGGCACATACTGGCAGAATGAAAGCACAGTATCATGAGGACAAAACTTTGTAAGAGCAGACACATGGAGAGGGAACGAGTTAACCACAGGTCTACAAAATGCATGCTGGGGTGTCAGCATAATCACATGACCATTTCTCATTCAGCCAACAGTGGTGGGAAAAGGATCGGCAAAGCTGAAACGTGGCTTCATTTTCTTCAGTGGGATTAGTGAAAACTGACTAATATGTGGGCCTCCTCATGGTCAATCCGCTTCTTAGAAGCACACCTACAGAGAAGAAGAAAAAAAGGTCCTTATACCATAAAAATCCAATCCCAATTTAGTTTTAATTTAAAATAAATAAATAATTATGAAGGCAATTTTTTTTGAGATTTTTTTTTTTGAGATTTTTTTTTTGGCCATTTTTAAGAAGATAGACTACGCTGTGCAAATTGCACAGGTTTGGGCTTTAATACTTATTAGAGGAGGTACTTGTTTGTTTTTATCACAGACTTTTATGAAACAGCTATACAACTAAGCTACCTTTTCCCTTGCTGAAGTAGAAGATTCATTAACAGGGGCTGAGTTGTTTCTCCAAAAACAGGAACAGGTGACGAATTTGTGATAGTTAATGGGAACTTAGCTCAAAAGAATTTATGCTATTCCGAGTCCAAATCGGAGTACTTCAGCAAGGAAATATTTTTACTACATCAAGAAAGAAAAACTAAGTAAACCAAGGGCTGCTGAGAGACCTTTCAAACATCCACCATCTCCTTGTTTGTCTCCCCCTCCTTATCTTCTGCTTTTGAACACTAGTTTTCCTGTACTTCCCAGCATTTTGTGAGACCCACAGAAATAATTTCAACTTCCCATTTTCTTGAAATTTCCTTTCCATTTAACATAGGGAAAAAGAAAGAAGTGTAACAACTGCCAAAAACTCACACCCACCTCCAAGCCAAATAAAACTCACACAAACCTATGTATGAGCCAAACAATAAAAATATTATTCATGGCATTTAATTTGCTAATAGAACACATGAAAAATACTGTTTCTGCTTCTCCCCTCCCTAGCTGGCTTAAAAATAGTAAATATACAGAAGCTCTTCCATTTTCTCCTTTAATTTGAGCACAAATACAGAAGTCTGAAATGCTGACCTGTATGGTTCCAAAGACAACCTCATTTATTTTTTCCCCTATTATGGTAAACTATGAATTCCTAACCACAACGGGCCCATTTGTTTTCATGTGCATGCCCTCTGTCTTTGTAGCAGCTTGGATACTTGCAGCCCTCAGGTTGTATTTACATATAAATGATTTTTTTTCCCCCAAGCCCACATGGTAGTCCAGTGAACAACAACAACAAATAAAAATAAAATAATAAAAAATAATCCCTGCAGGGAGAACAGACGTGAATTTAGAAGAAAAAGAAGAAATTGCATGGCAATCATTTTTGCCTGCAGACCTCACATACTGACTGCAGTTTTGCCTGCAGGACTCACATCCTAACTACAGTTGCTGGCACATCATAGTAACGTAGATCAGATGTGTCATGCAGAATTTCAAACCCATAGCTCAGGTTTTATTTAAACCTTCTGCTGAGACTTAGCATGTCAGTAACCCCACATAAAAAAACAAACCACGATAGAAACACATCTTAACAGCATGTACATTATGTGTGATTCCTCCATTGCTATCGCTCAGGAATGGCAAAAAACCCAGCAAATGGTCACTGCAACTACTGCACAGAGTAGTGCACCACCACTAGTCTTCAACTTACTGATCAAAACAGAGATTGTCCAAGAACCTCAATAGAAAGTTTACACTTGGATTCCATGAAACTTCTACTCTAAAGTTAAAAAGAAAGGAAATTGTTAGCAATGAGAAATCGTGAAGTTAACTGGGAAATATGAACTCATTAAGAATGGAAGTAAGCAGAGTGCAAAAAACTCCCTTTGAGGATAGAGAGGTGAGATAGCACCTGCACAATCAAGAGAGTCCTGCAGGTCCTCTGTGGAAGAAACAAGGTTTATGTGAAAGACGCCTACTGCACTGGGTTCATCCTTGCCGTTTCTTCATGTGGCTCTTTGGTCACCGCTGTGCCTGATCTTCAGATCAGACAGAAAACTGCTACAGAAGGAGAAAAGCTCCAGAAGTTGGGTTTTTTTTTCCAAAAGTGCCAAGTACTTGCTAAAATGTGCAGCCCATTCACAGCCCAAGCTGGAGATGGCAACTGCTCTCTCTGGCAACTCCAAGCTGGCAATCAGCTCCTCCATCCGGCAGCCCTGTGAGCTGCCCCAAGAAGGCCCATCCCCTCGAAAAACAGCCACTCATTTTCTCTTCCCCTCATGTTTACATGTCTCACTACTGTGCTGCACCAAAAGAGTAGATGAGTGCTCCAGATCATCACTACAGAATGAGCATCATCTCCTCACCTACTACTTCTATGCAGTGGCTTCCCACCAATGACACTGGAGTCCTATGGCAGGAATGGACTGGGGTTAAATAGTACAGACTTGAAGTAGTCTCAGATGCTTAATTTTGTAGAAGCATAAAAATCATACTATCCTCACCAGAGTGTAATAACAGAATATCATATATGCTTCATTACATGCTAAAAAATTCCTCAAACCTAGAATTACACCACAGACCCTGCTGAGTCCTCCACAGCGCAGTTACACCACCAAAAATCATGTGTCAAAGATGCCTCCAGCACCAAAGACAATGTGGAACATCTTCATCCCTCTAAAGACAAATTAAGTTCTTTAATGTATTCGTGTTTAGAGTGGAAGACATAGGATCATTACAGACTAAGCAGGAAAGTGTTTAATGAAGCAATCCCTCTTCAAAAGAGATGACTAAGTAAATGGATAAAGAGAGAGAAAAACTCCCAATGTTTTAAGTTGTTAGAAAGAGCAAATAGAAGTTCAAACCCATAATTAACAACCCAGTCAACAAAACTTAGCTGAGCAAGAATAAAGCTCAGCAAATTCTCAGTAAATTAACTGGAAGCAGCCCAACGGGACTGAGCATCAGTCAGGGGAAACAGAGCTTTCCTAAGTTCCATACTCAGAATATCTGATCCAAGAGGTATTTGAGGTTTGGGTTTCACCAACAGCAAGGACCTTCTTGACTCACAGGCTAGTGACTGAAACAAGAGAAAAGAGAACTAGGATCTGAACAACTCTAATGTCAAAAGGAAGATGTTTGGTTTCTTGAGCATTTAATTTTATCTGCCTGGAACACAATAAAGAGGAAGGTAACAAAATTGGAATAAAGACAAGATATATATACCAGAGAGAAACACTAAAGACTACCGAGAAAGGGACGGAAGACACAGCATTAAAATAAATATATTAATTGGAAATCTGCAAATAAAGAAAAAAAAGTTTAAAAAGTAAGAAGTAAATGATGGCACTTGGAAATGACAGCAATACTACAAGCACAAGCAGCAGCATGGTATAGTAAGGTTTTTTTCTGAACGTTTCTGTAGGTACGAACATAGAAAACCTAATGTACCTGTCTAATATTTCAGGGAAATAAAACTACAGAGGGAGGATTGCATAAAAGATTCTTTAGTCTTGCAATTTAGACTGGTTTTCAGCTTTCCCCTTCTCATGCTCCCCCAAGACCATCCACTCAGTACAAACATCCAACAGAGTAGGAAAATGTACAAAACCTGAAAGCTTCAAGGAAAGCATGTTTTGGTTTTAATACACAGTGAAATTTCTACTGAGCTTCAGATGTCAGGTATTTGCAGATGCTTGCCTTTCTAGGAAGCAAGGTGCAGACACTATCTTGGCACCTGAATGCAACAATAATAAATATGTGATTAATAACTCCTCCCTACAAGAAATTAGTGATATAAACAGTGCCTCCAACAAACCACCTGGAAAAAAGGGCCTGCAGACTTCACCAAGTCCCCCAGAAAGTCCACAACAGGAGTCTTTGCAATATTAATCTATGCTGTTGTGCCATCAGAGCAAGGTATAGGTGGACACAAAATTCTATAGCCATCACTCAATAATCTTGGAAGTCTCTTCCAACCTAGATGATTCTATGATCACACAGAACAACACAAAAATGACACAGACTGAGACTTTTTTGTTTAGGACAATGCTAAAACAACAAAAGATTAATTAAAAAAAAGAATTAATCATATACATAAAGACGTCTGACTTCACAAAAGAGAAGGGCAAAGGGAGGTAAAGTAGTTTCTGTTATGGTGTAGATAGAACCTTTCACAGTCACTACCAAAATGCTCACACATGTGTGAGCAGTTCCTCACTGCCTCCCCACACAGCCTCTGGTCCCATAAAAAGTGAAGGAAATTCAGCGACAGACAGCAACTCCATTTCCCTTATCCAGAATGTTAGGTAGTAGATTAACATCTCTCAGCTTCTGAGCTGGACACCCTGATCATTGTATCCACTACTCCAGCAATGTCAATGGGGTCACAGACAACTAGAGATGCTCAGCATCTGCACGCACATTTTGTATTTGTGGTTACTGAAGGTGCCATGATTTGGGACGAATTTGTTACTGTAGCTTATACACTCAAACGGGCAAGCAAGAATGGGAAGAGGAAAAAGGAAGAAGCCAACAGATCAGCCACAGGGGGGTGGCCTGTTGGCAGCATCATGACTGCACTCAATCTGTCTGGTCTGTCACTTTTTGACCTCCAGAAAAACTGGGAAGAATTATGTACAACCCAGCTTCCCAAGAATGGGGATTGTAAGGTCTGGCACAATTCACCAGCCCAGCCATACGAGGCTTCTGATGATGTACAGCTGGAAAACTTAACTTTAGGCACAGTACTTGGGGAAGCCCTCCAAAATGCCAAATGACACCACGGAGCTCCACACTACCTGGGATCACAGAGTCCACCAAAAATGTCACTGTTTTTTCTGTTAATGCCAAAGGTGTCTCTGTGAGCTCCTGTTGGCCCTCCACATCAGAGATGCACTGCACATGTTGACGTGCCTCGCATCCTCCTCACGTCCAGCCCACATGACTCACGTACGAATCCATAAACTCTTGGTATTCATGTGCGCAGCAATGCTGTCTTCAAATGAAACTTTCAGCTCCCACTAAGCCTTCAACAGATCCCTAAAAAACCAGCTTGATTCTTCCAGACCAGTCTAAGTAAACTCCTACCTTGCAGAGTAAAAACCTTCTTGCATGCAAACAGTGGAAGTTTGATACAGAATTAGAAAAGCCCTGAAAATAAAGATGCCTGCTGGGCTCTTTTTTTAAACATTCTTTAGAACAAACTTGCACTTTGAATAAATACAAAAATTCTGCAAACAAAAATCTATTAAAAGGGAACACTGTAAAAAGATGATTGTTTTAGCTGACTTTCAGACAATTACAGAGAAGTTTTGAAGGACCTGACATTATTATAAAAGGTTCTTTTCCTGTCTTTACAACATTGACTATGTTGGTTTTCTATAGAAAAGATGTTCATTGATAAATCTAGTCACCTATTCTGTATTTAAATAGATCTTAACTTTGCCATACTGAATACTGTTGTTTACATTAGGTTTAGCAAATTACCCACTGAAATAGAAAATACTCCTCTTTTTAATGGTTGGCTTTGCTTAAACTTTTCTTCCTGTAACGCCAGTCTGTGACAGCACACACACAGATCTACCTTGCTCTCCACATGAATAACATATGTTATGTCTTTGCATTCCTTTTTTTTTGGTCATTGTCATAAAATGCCATATTCTAGTTTATCTGTAAAAATACTATCTTGTGATTGGTACTGACATGACAGCCATAAGCTAGAGACTAAAGGCTAAATCTGACTGGTGATCAGCCCACCTGAAAAGTCCAGTTTGCTAAAGGACTGAAGATGGGACAATTTTACCTACACCAAAGAAAAAGATTTGCCAGTACTCCCAAACAAGTGCAGATGCCAAATTTACAAAGAAACAAAACAGAGAAGATATTCATAGGATGAACTATTTCCAAACATACCATCCTTAATTAATCTTATATTACCGGTTAGTACAGACCTTCCCATAAGCTACACACAGGGTTGTCTTGTGCATCTGCATACTATGTGAGCAGCTGAACCTCTGGAGGGCAACTGAGCCTGTGCACAGTGGGACAAAACACTCCATGAAACCCTGCCTGGCTCTTCCAACACCTGTGGGCTAAATCTGAGGACAAATATTTAAAAATACAAGAAGACTGATGTAAAAATGCTGAGCCTCCTTCTTCTACATCTTACTCTAAATCTAATGGCTCAAAAGTGACAGTATCAAAATAATAGTAATTATAATACTAATTTTAAAAAATCACAAAGAAAGAAAAGGTATTTTTGTTCACTTCCCTGTGAGCCTGTGATAAAACTACATCACAGCAATGTGACTGAGTGGGTACTGTGCTGGGAAGTGAGGATACCTGCAAGCTGGAGCGGAGCAGAAGCAGCAGGACCTGAAGGAGCACACAGCAGACATTCCCGATCTCTGTGCTGTCTGGGCACTACAGAACACCACATTCTACAGGTACAAAGCAAAGTCCTCCAGATAAACAACAAACTCCTTTAAAAGAAATCTGCATGTCTACTGCCAGGGGTAAGGCACTGTGGTATGCCACAGCTAAGGGAAATCAGGCCAGAACATGATCAGGAAATTCAGTTTAGCAGATGAAACGAGAATCTGGTTTCTTGTCTCAGGACAATCCCTGTCTTTCACACAACAATCCCTGGCACTCCTCAAACGTGGCACGGCTCCCTGGCTGCTTCACAGAACAGCTACCTTGAAGGTAGGCAGGTAAAATGCTATGAAGCACCAAACTAGAGATGCCAAGAGCTATTTGCAAGGTGCCAGGTGATTTAAATTCTGAGATGGAAGTCTCTGTCAGTGGAAGATTTTCAGGATCTCAGAACACAGCAAGATGAAATTGTAAAGCAGTAAGAAAAGAAACAGCAAATGAGGTGAGAAAAAGGGGTGCAAAAGATCACTGATTCAATGAATAATTGAAATGTCATGATTAACCAGTGTGAGCCTGAACTCCAATTACATAATGGATTCATTATCTAATGAAACATCAAATGTACTCAAACTATAATATTCTCCCCTAAGACAGAATTCCATTCAACATTTTGTTCCTAAAAGCCATCCAGAATAGATGTCTTTCTAATAACTGCTCATGGTAAAGCACTTCCAGCTGCAGAAGCAAACTGTGTAGGTAAAATTTACAGATCCTAAGCTACAAATACCCTCTTTTAACAGTCATGGAGTAATAAAATAGTTGAGGAGAGCCAAACGAACATTTTAAGCTATAATTACTTTCTGATTGTGAGATCACTGAATGTATCACTCCTTATTACAGATGAACATCTTAATTATACTGTGTGGGCTAACAAACCAGCACTTTAAGACTGATGGGTTGGGTCCATGATAAAAAATGTATTTGACTTTTCTCCCTTTTCATGTCAAGTCAGAAATTATTTTATAACTCTCAGCTGATAAATAATTGTGTGAAGCTTAGCAGCTATAATAGATCAGTGACAAAAAAATACTACCAAATATCTCCTATCTTTCCTATGATACTTTGCTCTTGGAAGACTTCTGTGAAAACACATTTCTTGCAATGAAATTTGATATGCTTGATGGAAACTGAAGAAACAGGTATTTGGGATGCCCTCAGACCTCTTCCTTTCAAGACCTAAAAAAAGACTGAAACACTTGCATTTTAGAAGATGTTCAGTGCTGCTTATTTTTCTCAGCTATCTCCTGTAACCTCTTCATATGACTTAGACTACAAAAGGCTCCCTTCCCCTCCCTTAGCAACATACCCTGATGGAAAATAGAAGTAACGTTTTTGTATGTGCATCCATGCCATTGGAAAAAGAAAAAAAAAAAAACCCAAACATTACATACACTTACAGTGTGTATGTAATGGTAATGCAAAGTAAGTTAAAAATGAAAGGCATAAGATAGAAGATAAATAGTATCATCTCTTGAACATCACTCATCACTATATTTGCAAGAAATGGGCCTGACAATCTATAGAAGAATGAACAAAGCCCCAAGATGTGACAGTTATTGCTCAGCAAATGTATCTGCAAAATGGAATTTTTAGCACTATATAAGAACATGTAGAACCACATTACAGACACTAAAGGGGAATGTTCCAACAGAGATAAATGACTGTAAAGAGTTCTTCAAAGCCAAATTATCTCTTTCTAGATTAATTATTAGTGTGCATCAGAGTAAAACACAATTTCGTAGAGTTTGGGATTATATTCTACCGAGTCTCAGTCACATTTTCTGAGAAACATCAACAACCATACTGTTTGGCAAGAAAACCCTTTCCAGCAGTAGCCGAGTCAATCCTCCGTATCATCTATACTAGAAAAAAAGAGTACACTCTGGAAGCTTAAAATAACCTAAAGTGGAAATACTTTGTCTTCCTTGGGTAAAGAGACCCAGACTGAAGTCTGTTCTAAAGTCTGGTTATGAACTGAATGCCTTGGAGCATTTCACAACTAGGCAATGTAGTACACAGAATCCAAGGGAAAAAGTTTTCAACATAAAAGGTCAACTTCTCAATATATGCTGATTTTTCTCCTATATTATAAAATATCGTGATCAAAGTGA
>JANHFX010025414.1:130553-146097 GCA_027560015.1 Chloroceryle amazona
TACTGTTTGGCAAGAAAACCCTTTCCAGCAGTAGCCGAGTCAATCCTCCGTATCATCTATACTAGAAAAAAAGAGTATGTTTTCAACATAAAAGGTCAACTTCTCAATATATGCTGATTTTTCTCCTATATTATAAAATATCGTGATCAAAGTGAAAAAGACAAATGTTTGGTTGGAGCCATACCCTCACTCCACCCAGTACCTAACAATGGGTGCTCCTTCAACTTAATCCTGCAGTACCATATCACAAAAAATGTTGTCTTGATCTCAATATAATTACACTGATTATTTTAATGATTACCAGCATAATCAGTGACAAGTCTTGCAATTTAATCTTGATAACTGCATCTGCTGACTGCAGATGGTGTCCTTGTCCAACTGAAAATCTAATTGTTATTTTGTAAAGAATGAATCTAACACCTGGTAACAACAACCGTGTTATCAGAAACTAAGAGGTCTTTAAGCTACCGCCTTGCAAAAATAAGCGAGATTCAGACCATCTAGAGACGTTTCTTTCACTTTTAAGGATGCTTATTTAGTTCTGCAAACTGCTACCTTCAGGCTTATTTGAGGTGCATCCAAGTATTCCTGCAACTTAGGCAGTGGGAAGAGAGAAGCTGTAATTAGGCTGGAGAAGCTGTTCTGATAATAAAGTCAGCAAGGCAGAAATAAGCATGCAAGCCTGAAGGGACCATTCAGCAAGGAACATGGTGGTGGCTTTGTAAAGTTGACAACAGTTGCATGAAGCAGCCAGCAAGACAGCTGCTGGCAGTAGATACCTGGGCACTAGGGAGTCCTAGAAGAAATAAAATGTGTTACAGACTCCAAACTAAGAGAGGGAAGGGAGAAGGAGAATGAAGCAGAGCATGACTGAAAGTTGCTTCTTCTAGTTGACCTGCTGTACAGCAGGTTCCCAGGAACTGTGACGGTCACCACAGACGAGACCATGTCTTGGGTTAGATGCCTCAAAAGGAAATACAGCTGTGGGCAGTGGCAGTGCTGCAGTGGCAGTTCAGCATCCAGTTTCACATACTCTTGTTTTTAATTGGGATTCAGATTATTCTCCTGAGTTAAACCACAGAAAACCAAAGCTGTTTCTTACTGTGCACAACTGCCCAGTGATGTAAACATGAAGTAATAACCTATGGCACAAGGAATTTGCAAAGAAAGAAGCCAGCACAGGAGAAGCTCCTACTAAAATGAAACAATCTGATTAATATCACCAAGATGAGCCTACAAATAAAAAGAACAAACTTTTAGAGCAATGTATTGAAAAATCCGAAAGGGGCAGAAAAAAACACAAGCTACAATAGCAATAATGGACAACACTTTCAAATAGAGTACCTCAGCAGTTACTAATTCACCTCCTTGTGCTTTGAAATATGCTAGTTGTATAGTATCAGGACCTTTAAGAGGCATGCAGAAGTCGAATACATGACTTAGAAAAATACAAGAAAAATAAAATATGTAACATCTGTATATAAAGGGAAACAATAAAGTTTAAAATTCCCTATTAAAAGCTCTAAACTTAAAAGTGAATGCTCAACACCACAAAACCACAATCTTCTATTAATTTAAATTTGTGTCATATCTATGCATTTCAGCAAATAGTGAAAGAATACAGCAAGTATGGCATAATTATGAGATCAATAAGCAATTAAGCAACTTTAAGAAGACATTCAAGTGACCTTCGGGAATCAAGTGACACACCAAGTTAAATACAAACCATTTGGGCTTGCCGAAGAAACTGGGTAATCAGCGATTCTGGTTTTGCTGTGTTCAACGATTATTAAACCTGTACATTTCTACTTGCATAGCTGAGGAAGCAAAGAGCACATCTGCAACACCACACACATCTATACTTCCCATTTCTGCAGCAACAGTGTCAGGCAAAGGTATCACAAACCTCTACTGTATCAAAACACCTACCACTAAAACCACATCCCCCACTTTTAATATTTTAATCCATGAGCAACTTCAAATAACTAATCTGTTTTTCATCAGCTTGACAAAGAAAATTACCTTTGTTTCAGTGACTGCCATAGTACCAGGCTAATAATTTTATTTCTATATTTAGATCTCATTATAGCTCTAAAATCTGAATGTGTGATAGTTTGGAATGGTTAGACACAGGGATTTTGTATTTCCATAAAAGCAAGATTAGCATGTTCCCATCAGGACTTGTTTTTAGCTCTGCTGGCTTCTCCTGGCATTAAAAGCCAAGGAAAAACTAGCCCAAGTACCTCTGCATCTCTGCTTCAGCTGAAGATCTCCCAAGCAAGCAAAATCTAGCAGCAGAAAGCTTCAGTGCCATCTTGTTCTGGCAACATTTCCCTAATTAACAGTTTAAGGCCAGATGGAGCCATTAGATCATCTAATCTGACCCCCCTTCCTATCACATGATGTGTCATTTTACTAGTGAACCTCATATTTAGCCCAATAATTTATGTCAGACTGAAGAGTGTTAGAACCAAGGAGACTGCTGTGCTCCCAAGATGGTACCTTTTGTACCTGCTGCTCTTGCACCATACTGTACCAGGAGGTAATAAATAGGATGCCTTCAGCAGAGTCTGAATGCACCCACAAAACTCAATTCCACCAACATCCACCATAAGAGTTAAATTACTCTAGCAGATATACACCAGAAGGATCTAGAGAGAAAGCCGGAGTGTCTGTTTTCAAAAGAAAGGCTATACTGAAAGATAATGTTAGAATTCTCATCACAAACACTTACATATTATCACTTGTCTCCAAATTAGAGTTAAAAAAATGGGTTACTTTTTAATGTGCTGGTGAGATACTTAATGGCAGCCCTCAGCTGCCATTACAGGACTTTGCAAGTTACGTGTGTTCTACCTAAATGACAATCAGCATGTTTTTATTTTGAAACAACTGGTCTGGAGTATTGAATCACGGAATTGTTTAGGCTGGAAAAGACCTTTAAGATCACGGAGTTCAACTGTTAACCCAGTACAGCCAAGTCTACCACTAAACCATGTCCCTAAACAGCACATCTACACCATCTTCCAAATACCTACTGGGTTGGTGACTCAACCACTTCCCTGGGCAGCCTGTTCCAACACTTGATAACCTTTTGCTGAAGAAATTTTTCCTAATGTTGAATCGAAACCTCCCCTGCTGTAACTTGAGGATATTTCCTCCTCCCCAAAGCTTCCAAGCAAGTCAGGTAACAACACACACACCCCCCCTTTAAAAAAAAAAAAAAAAATCTGGTATTTTTCCAAAGTTATAAAAAGCTTGCAAAGTTTCTCTTCTGAGGACAGATGATCACAGCAAGTTGTTATTACAACTTGATGTAGGAGGTTGAAATCCTTTAAGGGTTCTCTGTCCCTTACTCAGCAATTAGCCTGGTTGCAACTCAGCAGCTTGGTGAGAGGCAAGCCTTCAGTGTTTGGGAGGCTGAAATAAAGGTTGTTTATCAGCAACGGCTAAATAATAGTAACATCTCTTAAAAAAAAAAAAAATGGATAGGCATTTCTCAGTGGAAATAAACACCAGTCTTTATCAGCCATGAAATCTAGCTGTGCTAAAAAACCAAAACCAATGCCCAGCTGCTCCATACTGAGTGAGCAGAAATTTTCCAGCCAGTCAGTTATTCTACCCAAGAAGAAAAGAAAGGAAGAATGAAAAGAAAGTATGGCGGTAGCTACCTCTAATGTGAAAAAAACCCAGTTTTTCTAAGGGAAAAGAGGTCTTTATTAGCAGCACCAAAGCATGACAGGAAGAGACCAAAATTCAGTTCAATAAACCACTTATTTTAAAGACAACAATACATCAGCTCTTTATGTGTCCCCATGGAGGTAACACAGCCAGGTTGACTTTGGTGGAGTTAAATGATACAAAAAGCTGGAGTTGTGAAGGAAAAAAAAAAAAAAATCTTGATTAGCTGGGCAATGATCCAATGAGCAAGACACTGGAGGCTGCAAGTTCACAGCCAAAGAAGCTCAGGTAGAAATAATTTATAGCAAATTAAGTTAGGTCATGAAAATGAAATTTAAAGACAAGTGGGACATGATTTACTAAGGCTTGTTGAAAAATGAAAACCAAGCAGAGGTAACAGGAGGGCTTATTTAACTCTGGTTACAGTAGGTACTGGAGTTGAGATAAACTTGACACATTTAGAATGGGAAAGAGACTATAGAAACAGGATTTAAAAAAAAAAAAAAAGAAATCAATTAGTCCATCTTTCTTTTCCAGGGTGGAGCAGGGCAAATTGGGTCCTGCAAATCACAGAAAGCTTTGGATTGGAAGGGACCTCTAAAGGTCACCTAGTCCAACCCCCCTGAAATAAGCAGGGACATCCTCAACTAGAGCAGATTGCTCAGAGCCTCATCAAACCTGACCTTTAATGTCCCCAGGGATGGGGCCTCCACCACCTGCCTGGGGAACCTGTTCCAGTGCTCCTCACTCTCTCCAGCTTTGTTGTAGGCCCCCTTCAGATACTGGAAGGCCACTATAAAGTCTCCCTGGAGCCTTCTCTTCTCCAGGCTGAACAACCCCAACTCCCTCAACCTGTCCTCCTAGGAGAGGTGTTCCATGATCGTTTTCATGGCCCTCCTCTGGACCTGCTCCATCAGGTCCATGTCCTTCCCATGTTTTCCAATTGTAAAACATCCCGTCACACAACCCTCAGAAGCAAACACAGTAGAAACACTTGATCACAAGCACCGGCCAGCGATGGATAACAACGCCTGCACTGCAAAGCCCCTGTCATCAAAATGCAGGAGGAATAATGGAAAACCCTAATGGGAGAAGCTCTCATAAGAGGTGCAGTCCCCTCACAGGTGATTAGAAGGCTGCAGCCATGGCAGGAGAGATGCTTTTACCATCAAGGGCTCTGTGAGTTACCCAGCAGCTTTCGCTTTGTTTGCAATAGAAGTGGTGCCATTATGTCGTCAGCTGTCCCTTCTGACACCCACCTGCCTCCTCCTCCTCACAGTGTGAAAAACAGCAGGTGAGGGGGGGAAAAAGAAAGAGCCACTTCATAACGGATGAATGCAGCAGTTTGCAGGAAGGGGGAAGAGAGAGAGTAATGAAAAAGCGTTAATATTAAAGTAATAAAGCTTGTGGCCATTTTTCAGTATGAAATGCACAACACCATAAAACACTGCTTAAAAGCACTTGCTTCTGTTCCAAACCACCTGCACACTAAGGCACCCTGCTATTAGCACAGAAGTTGTTTACTACCAGTCTCATTTCAGGAGAGCCATAAAGCTGAGTTTTCTCACTCCTGCAAGAGCCCATGTGGCCTTGGCTTTCCTTTAGTATGCCAAGTCCCACAGTGTCACCTGCAATCCTTGCCCAGTAACTAAACCACTCGTTTGTGACAAGATGAATAAAAGTCACGTCAGAGCAAAGGGAATCTGTCCTCAGCATGAGGCACACATACACCTTCCTTCTCCTCGAGTTTCTGAAACAGCAGCTACCCTGGGTGAGGTGTGTTGAGCTTTGTTTGCCAGCATGCAGCACTTGTATCCATGCACTGCCTCGAAACAGCTGAAACAAGTTTGTGTGGTAGTAGGTAAATGAGACTACTATTGACTCTCCCAAAACAATTCATTCCAATGGGAATTCTTTTGAAATAAGGTCTTTTTTTTTACCTGTTGGCTTTTCTTTTTCACTTGCTTGATTTTTTTTTGTTCTTTTTTTTTTTTCCCCATATAAAAGCATATGAATTCAAAGCCCCCACCTGCCTTTTTTTTTCTTTTTTTTCCCTGTCAGAAACAAACATTAGGATTTAGGAGCTCTTAACAAAGATGGCCCAGCTACACATAAACTCTTTGGCTCACTGGCAGGACTGCTAAATAAAGGACAAAAAGACCAAGGGTAGAACAGCAGTGATACCTACAGGAACGCTCAAGGCTGTCAGAAAAGCCTGTGGAATTGCAGGAAAAGCAAAGAAGAAGAACCAGAAACTGCTGTCACACCTCTGCTCTCACTGCGAAGGAAGGAAGCCAGACATGGAATTTTTACATGAGATACCACACTGACTCATGAGCTGAACCCCTTACAACCCACAGTCCAGTGAAATTGCCAAGTATTAGCAAGTTCTATAAATCACAGTTTTTCCAGGAGCTATATAACAGGACATGAATCAGCCCACTACCAGCAGCATCAGCTTCCTGTGGACTAAGACAGAAGAAACAGATCCACTGATACAGTAAATGACCCAAAGAGTGATAAAGTTTAAACCCTGTATCTACTATACATCTTCACTGAGAGAAAGTAACGAAAAGAATCCTGCTAATTGCCCCCTCCCCCTTTTTAAGAATGAATTAATTTCAAAAGCACCTTTACCTCTTTTACAAGTGCAACTCTCGCATCTGAACACAAGTCAACAGTCCAGGGCACCCAAAGAAGTACAAATGGGTTATGCAACACCATTATCAAGTCCCAGTCTGCATAATCAGAAGAACGTCAAAAAAAGTAGCAAAGCAAACAGTATCACTTGAGTGCAGCATCTTCAAATCTCTTTTTCTTCATTCTCCCCATCACAGGAAACATTACAATGCTCAGTCTCCTTCCCTTAGTTGCCATAGATGCAATGCCACAGTGCTGCAGAAATGCTAGTCTTGTCTCTGTAAGCTGGTTCACACCCGAGCACTCCTGACTCTTGCTTTCAGCCAGCCAAAGCTACCCTCCAGTTCCACCCTGCCCTCCTTCACTGGACAGCGAAATTCACAGACCAGCTTATGCACAATCAAATGGACTAAACTGTCACAGTGCAGTGGGGCCATACACACTTTCAGTGCCATGCATGTTCTGGTCCAAGGAAAGTTAGCCTCCATCCCAAAAGGATACTTCCCCAAAATGTCAGATTTTGCACCTCCAGCTACAAAGAGAAGCCCATCCTTGCAAAATGCCTTTTAAACCCTGCAGCCTTTGCGAGCCCAGTATTAAACCTCGGTGAACACAGTGCTGTTAACCAATTTGCAAGCTGATCTATGATAGATGAGCTGAATTTGAAAGCAGCTGCTGTTCACATGGCAATAGTCACATGTTACTGCATGACCAGGGCTCTCAGTACTCTGTGCTTAAAAGTATCTCCCCTGAGCACAGACGGGAGAGACAGCCATAGCATTCAGAGTCACCACTGCAGGCACGCGCCTTCATCAACAGGGCTGCCACAGACATCAGCCTTGTGCCCGTGCAGAGTGTGAAGAGGTAAGCTGACGTAGGCTACTGACTTTTACAGCCACCACAGAGGATGTGGAGAGCATGTATGTGCTAGTGGCTGCGACATGACTGCACTATGGCAAGCCAGGAGACTGCGTGCTGGCACGCATGTGGTTACTCTGGGCACAAGTCTCAGCAAGTCCTAAAAAGTTATTATAATGGGTCACTTCACTCCCCTTTTCAGTGCAATATACAACCTCTCTCTTTCAATGAAAAAACCCAAACATGTCATCTTGCAAATAGCCATTCTCAAATTCTTTGGAGATGCAACACTGAAACGTACTTTGGCAGATGCAAACAGGGAGGAGGGGAAAAGTCAATGCTGGAGGTGTCTTACAGCTTCATCTACAACATGAACCCACTAGACTATCACTTTATATTATGAAGTCACTTTTATGGTTGCACAAAAACAGAATGAGTGATTAGCTCTCTATCAGTGATTTTAACAGTTGCCTTAATATGGCAATCATTTATTTATAATAAAAAAAATACTAGCCTTCACTTAGAATCAATGGTAGTAGTAAGATGAGAGGAAAAATAGCCTATTTATAACCTGCTAATAATTATTTTCTTTAGTTACTAAGCATTCCCGAAACAAAATTCTGCATTCTAGTTTTACTCATTAGCATGTGCACAGGGCTCAAAATTTAATGGTGGATGAAGAGAAAAAGAGAAAAAAAGAATTTCATGTATTTCACTTTACAGTGGAATTCTTTTAGTTAAGTCATTTCTTATTTCTACTGCATTTTTCATAATGTTGGTAATAAAGGTGTTACTGACACTAATGGATTTTTTTAATGTTACTGTAGCACATGTGTTTTCTTACTGAATATTATGAAAGCAATTTTTATAAAATACTACTTTTTTAAAACTTTACAAAAAAAACTTGTAAAATCCTTGAGGGAGAAAGCAATTTGTATAAAACATTATACAATATGAAAATTTAGATCAAAATACAAAACTTATATAAGATGGCCATTTTTTTGTCTAACTAAAAAGATTATCTTTTTTTCTGCAGCAATTCTTTCACCCGAAGCTTTCAGTCATCTCTCTTCAAAATGAAGAGGAGTTGCTTCTTCAGGGTTATACTGGTTACAGGCCCTTAGGAAAGGTGAACAAAGTGGACGCACTGGATGCTGCTTGGCTGAGCTTGTGCTCGAGACCTTAATCATAACGTGGAGCATAAATTCAAATGGTTGTGGTGAGATTGTATGATGTGTTTGCCAATTGAGATCCGGAGATGCAACATCTACAGTCTCCTGCTAGTTTTGGGGCAATACCATGGGTCCCACCCAGAGCCACTCTCACTTGTGTGTAGGATGAGGTGTGACCCTGTCAGACCTACTCCTGATGCTAGGCTGAGTCCTTGCTGCTAGTTGTTTAAGCAACACTAAGAAACTCAAAGGCTTTTTAAAGTTGTTGTTAACTTAAAAATAATAAAAAATGACAAAAAAAAAAAATAAATCATGGTGAAGCCATGCTGGAAGAGTAGATGAACACTGCCAAAGCTGGATGGCTCCTCTGCTCTAACTCCACTCAGGGCGGAGGTCCAATTTCTCTTTGGAGGGCAAGGCTGACTAAGCTATGGTCCCCACTGCTGGCACATGTTGAGCAGGAAAGGGACAATTGGCACTTTGCACCCCCATAAATGGTGGGATTCCCAGGGTGCTGCTGGTCTTGGAGCTCAGAAGCAGACAGAATCCTGCCTCCCTGTACAGCTCAGAGTGCTCCCAGCACTCTGGTCCTGTTGAGCTCAGGAGATGTCAGACTCCTGCTGAGCTGAAAACATCTTCACTTTTTTTTTTTTCCTTCCCTTCTTTTCTCCATTTGACAACTGCACAGAAATGCTTGTAGATTGAGACTGTTACACCCATGCAAGCTTGAAACAACCTCGCTCGGGCAAAGATGACAGCTCTCAATGGCAACAGGAATGTGACTGCAGACTAATCCACCTTGTTGTTCTGACACACAAAAACCTTTTCTGAAATCCCAGCACTGCCTGTCATCACTCCTGTTACACATCTCTGCACAGCCAGCACTCAGCCAGGCCAACACAGGAGACAAGCACACAGAAAAAACTCCCCCTATTTTGGGTGGAGTCATACTCCTTTGTGCAGTAGAATTTTTCTTTTTCAGTGTAATCATGGAAAGATATTAATAGTTTTGCTTTAAATATAGGTCTATCAACAGACTTTAAATTTATCTAATACAAGTATTCTGCAGAGAATTGGTCTGCATTTAAAGCACATAAAGAGTATCTCCGATATCTAGGCCGATAGATTACTACCAGAAAAAGGAAGCAAATGTGAAAGATATTTCTTCCTTCAATATTCTATTATCAGAAATCCCAGACCACTGCAACCAGTGAGAAAGTCTGGAACAATAAAGACTTGCCACCAGCAGGGAAGGATCCAGTAAATAAACGGGCATTTAAACAAACTGGATGTGCACAAGCCTGTGAGTCCTGAGTGGGTGGATTCAAAGGTGCTGAGGGAGCTGGTTGATGATAACAGGAGGCTACTGTCACACATCTTTGAAAGGTCATGGGGAGCAGAATATGTTCTTGAGGACTGCAAGAAAGCAAAAGTCCTATTTTCAAGAGGGAGGACGCAGTAAACTACAGTCAGGTCAGTCTCACCTCCAGCCCTGGGGAAGTGATGAGCAAATAAATCTGGCAACAATTTCCTTAACATACAAAGTAAAATAAGGTGATTGAAAGTAGTTAGCATGGATTTCTGAAGGCAGAAATCACATCTGACCAACCTGATAGCCTTCTGTAAGGAGATGCCAGGCTCATCTCATGGGAGATGAGAGAGATGTGGACATGATTTATCTTGACTTCAGCAAAGCTTTTGATGCTGTCTCCTGAAACATCCTCTGTGACACTGATGAAGTAGATAAGTAAATGGGTGAGGTAGATTGAAAACTGGCTGAACTCCTTGACTGAAAAGGCTGTGTGTAGACAGCAGCACAAAGGCAAGCTGGAGGCCAGTCACTAATGGAGTACCCTGGGCATTGGTACTGGAGCCAGTATCATTTAACAGTTTCATGAATGACCTAGAAATTAGAAAGGCCTCACTCAGCAAGTTGAAGAGAGGAGCAGTTGCTACATCAGGTGGGTGCACCACCATCCAAGCACCTGGACAGGTTGGAGAAATGGGCTGTCAGAGATCTCACAAAGTTCAACAAAGGGGAACTCCATGTCCTGAAACTAGGGACAGGTTACTTCATGCACCAATCCACACTGCGGGCTGACAGATTGGAAAGCAGCCTTGCAGAGAAGGACCTAAGAGGCCTGGCAGACACTAAATTGAACATAAGCCAGAAATACACCATTGCAGCGAGAGTAGATAACATAAGGGGCTGCATAAGAGCACTGCCAGCAAGTTAAGGGAGGTGATCCACCCCCCCTACTCAACACTGGTGAGACACAGTGAACTGGATCCAGTTGTAGGCCTCCTGGTACACGAGAAACACAGACTGAAACATGTCCAGCAAGGGGCCACAAAGGTGCTTAAGGAACTGGAGGATCTGGTCTATAAGGAGAGGCTGAAAGAGATGAGACTGTTCGGCCTGGAGAAAGCTCGGGGGTGTGTGTGTCTCATCAATGTGTATAAATAACTGATGGGAGGGAATAATGAAGACAGAGACAGACTCTTCTCAGCGGTGCCCAGCAAAAGAACAGGAGGCAATGGACAGAAATTGAAATCCAGGGAATTCTATCAGAAAGAAAATAATCTTATAATAATCTTAAAATAATTTTAAAATAATCTAATTCTCCCCCATCCCCTACTGTGATGGTGATCAAACCTGGAACAGGTTCCCAGAAAAGCTGTAGCATCTCCATCCTTGAAGATACTCAAAAGCCTGCTGGACAAGGCCCTGAGCAACTTGCACCAGGTGGCCCCCTGCTTTTAGCAGAGGCTGGACTAAGCTGTCTCCAGAGCTGCCTTCCAGCCTCAGTCATTCTGTGTTTACTTCCAAGAAGCTTACACAAAACACCTGAAAGAACCTCAATTCAAGAAAACACATTTGAAAGCAGTATAACTTCAGGCAGAGATAATTCTGTAAGACTTAAATGTTTTGCTTCAAGACTCAGAAGCACATTTTTATTTCTTTCTTATACTACATATGGTTGTACAATCCGTGTTGTCTGTAACAAAGAGATGCGCTTCATGGGGTGATTCACTTGCAATGGGGAGTTATAAACACATACCCTCAAAAGAAAATCTGGCTGTAGATGTTTTCCATCTCAGAGTTTATGAAACATTTTACCGTTGAGTACAGTTTCCACTATGACTAGGGTGGGTAAACAAGTCCAATTACAGATGTTTTATTTTTAAAATATTAATTGTAAGACACATAACGTAAACCATTTTGTTAAAGTTATGCTGGTTTCCACAACAACAGTGCTTCCCAAGAAATGGCCATACTAGCAAACATTGAATATACACAATTACTGTATTGTTCTGTGACATTATACTCTTAAATCAAAATAGCGCTCTTCTTTTTCAGCTCATACCAACATTTGAAAGCAAAGGACCAAAACTGTAAATACGTATTAATTTATGTAACTGAAGTAAAAAAAAATTGAATTACTGAATTGCCAGCACAACAATATCGCAAACAAATGTGCATAAATTTATTTGGAAACTCTAGAAAGGAGAAGATTTTTAAATGACAGCAAGTCACACATGACCAAACTTCTGGTAAGTAAATTCCTGAGTACCTAATGAACCAATCAAGTGATGAACAGATTTCAATGCATCAGACACTAACTGGGGTGCCTACTTTCATATAAGCTATTTTAAGAACACTGTCCTTAAAAAAGGAGGAATAAAAAAGTTTAAGCCTTTTAAAAATGCTTTTGGGCACCAAAATGACACTCAAACTGGCTAGAAAAAAAAGGCTAATTTTCATTCTGTTTTCTGCACCCAAATTACAGAACAAAGTCCTGTCAAGTCTAGCTATAAGGCTTAAAAACAAAGCAAACCCACTGAACTTTATCCCTACTTAAGAATCTTCTGAACTGTCCCAATGATTGCAGGAGGAGCTGAACTAAGCCATGGCAGAACAAGCTTTCCAAAATTACACCTTTTGTAATTTTAAGAAGTTGGTTAAATATAATTGTAATAGGAAACACATTTTTCCATCCTTTCTTTACAATCCTGTCTTAGAAAAGGTGAGGCCAATTCACATCCCTGAACAGGGATGCAATGTATGCCAAAGGAAAAGAAGAAATCTGCAGGAACAAACCCTGAAGCCTCCTGTGGGGTTTTGTAGCCTTAAAAGGAAACACAGCTTTTATTCTGCAGGTCCCCAGCTTGCCAAACCAAGAGCCCCCAGGTCTGTTCAGTATCTTGTTACTGCATTCACTCGGGGATTCTCTGTAACTTTCTCGTGCTGTCTCTGGTGGAAGATAGCAAAACTGTTTTTATGTCCTGGTATCAGTCAAAATGTCTATCAGGCTCTTTGCTTAACCTAGCAATCCCCAGGGCTCCCAGGAGGCCAGGCTCTGAAGGAAAGCTCAAGTGCTGCAAGTCACTGGAGAAGCAAAGCATACTACCTCTGCTCCACACTTCTACAGATCCAAATAATCCACAGGTGAGAATGTGAGCACTACTGCTGACCAGCTTTTCTCCCAAGCCACAGAGTCAACCATGGAGATAACCTCCATGCACAAGTAACAGTGCTACATGATAGGAATGATAGGAACATGTAGTTCGTACCTTGGGGAAAAAAAAAAAAAAAAAAAAAGCATCACTAAATCCATTTTCAAGCTCACAGTAAGAAAAATATTTCTAAAATTCAAGAGCTGATAGCAGACAATTTCCTTTTAAATTCATTAAATAATTTGGCTTTACATTTCAAGGTGACAAGTTTAATTTCTACTTCTGTTTTATGCTGAAGAGAAGCTCTCCTAGGCACCAAGCCTAAAAAAGGCAGCCCAGCACATACTTGCCCACAGTCATTTCCTCTGAGCACTGGCAACTGCTGCTTACTGGAGCTTCTCATGGGAGGAAAGGGCTGATGGCAAGGAAGCAACTCATTCATTCCTTTTTTTTTAGTTCTTTCTGGTCATAAAGCTAGACTGTTTTGAAAGTAAATGTCTGGATATTTCCCCCTTCAGTTTCACAATTTTCTCTTAATATGTCCTTCCCAATACTTCATTAAAAAAAAATCCAATCTTTTCTCATTAGCCTTATCAGTTTGACCATTTGGGTTAAACCCCCTGTAAAAGCTATTTCCTAGATGATTTTGCTATATTTATGCATGTTAACCTATTTCTCTGTTTATTTCACTTGTGGTATCTTAATTTCCTTTAATTTGATACATAAAAATCATATACACAAAAATTAATGCCAAAAAGAATCCCAAAGGAAATATTATTAGAAAGCTACAAAAAACACACGGAATATATGCACAGACATTAAGGAAAAAAATACAATTAGAGTACCTATGTAAAGGAGCCAATAATGAGTTACTTTTATCTTTTACTCTCAACCAAAACCATTTATTTTCATTTAGCATCCTAATTAGCATAGGTCCACGCATAAGAAATTCAAATGTCCAGATAACTCCTAAAAATGCTACTTAATAGAGCGTATTCATGCATGACTACATAAAGTAAGCAAGATTAAACACTATGGTAAAGAAATATATTTTCCCATACAAAACCAAATGGAAGTCACACACATTTTAGTAAATATTTTGCTACATTGTTAGAAGCCAAATCCATGTTTTTTTCATTTTTTTTTTGTCTAGTTCATATAAAACATCACAAGAAGTTTCTGTTCACACAACATTACCAATTAAATGCTCTTTGCTTTTTTACAAGCTATTTGTAATGAACATTGGAGCTCTTTCAAAAGGCTAAGACGACAATCAGCCAACCTCTTTGTGCATGTCCTATGAGGACACTCATCCTTGGTAGAAAAAATTTTGACTAGCCTTAGTTAGCAAGTTGTAATGGCATGTGGTAAATTCACGATACACCCAAAACTTAAGACTTGTTAATCGGTAGCAAGATACAACAGAATGAGCTCTCTGCAAACCACCCAAACTTCCCAAACAGAAATCTGATAGCTTCCCTTTTTGAACAGGGACTTGATGCTTCACATTCAATCCATGCACACCATTTTGTCCCTTCTCCCTAAATTCTGAATATTTTTCATACATTTACTTCTTCTGAGATTCAGTAGTGACAGTTTCTTCCTTTAACTCCTACATATATTTTGCACAAGCTGTTAAACAGAATTAGTCCATGCTCCTCTTTCATATCACTCACCATCGGCCAAACATTTTTTCCACAAAATATGGTACACAAGAATTCAACTGACTTCACAGTTCCAAAAGCTCAACAGCAGCAAGATTTGATTATCAAATAAAACTGAGAAGGAAAGCGTTTATAAGCAATACTTGACCGGGCAGTTGGATGGAAGGCTTTTTTTCCTGTGCTCTGAAGGAACCTAATAAACCAACAGCAGAGACATCTCAGTTCTGAACCTCACCACCCAGCTTCCTGTTTCTGCAAACACGGCTTTGCAGCCAGGCTGAAGAAAGGTTTTGCAGACTACAGTCATGCACACTCTCCAAATGGCTGCAAGAAGCGTTTATTAGGTGAAGACAGGTCCCAGGCAGCTAGCAAGGAAGGTATCTGAGCACTGCATTCACACAAACACAAGACAGGTTGAGCATGTCCAGTGTAAACTCTTTATGCTATCTTTAATATAAGGGCATTGCAAGTAAATAACAAAAATATTGCCTGGTATCACTTGGTTATTGCACTCTGCACGATACAATAATCCAGGTTAGTTCCAAAGGACACCATCAGCAAGAGTGCTGGCTGAGACCTTTACCTAAAAAAAGAGATTATTTATTTACCCTGAGCATAAAGATACTCCTCAAATTCCATGACAAATCTTCACTGCAAATTTCTCCTTAACATTCAAAGCCAGCAAACAAAAACTTGAAAAATGAACAAGTTGTAATTAGCTAGATAAATTATACCTTGTGGTCTTCACAGACCTTGCAAAGCAGAAAGATCAATACAAAACAATTCCTTCCAACCCCCAACATTGTACCCTGGTAATCCTCTCATTTGCAGTTCACTAGTATATCTTTTAGTAGTGAACAGGAACAAGTGTTAAGATAACAATCAAAAGACAATGTCCTATTAAAAAAAAAATAAAAAATACCAGAAGAGATACCAGAAAGAAGGAAAAAAAAAAAAAAAAAAAAAAAAAGAAAGAAATTGGGAAGCTGCAAGATTCTGGGAGATGGAATAATGCAAGGCGGAATGTCCATCCTTCACCATTGGTGGGGGCCCCCTGGCACAAGGAGAAAA
>JANHFX010025415.1:9635-23814 GCA_027560015.1 Chloroceryle amazona
TTTTAAAAGCTATACCATTGTGTTACCTGTGGCTTTGTCCTGGCTGACTTAAAACTGGAAGGCTACATTAGGTTTTGGCTTCAGGTTAAACAAATAAGGCTCAGCAACTTTGGAAAACCAGATTACTGAATGTGTTAAATCAATTGCTGGAATGAACAGCCAAGGAAGTTGAAAAATGTGGTTTGCAGCAGTGGAAAAGTGAAGTTTCATAATTCCAACCTGCTTTTATCCAAGTTTATGTTGCTGCTACTCCGTTTCTTCTCTCTGAAGTCCTCAGAAATTTTGAGATGGGAAAGATAACCTAAGTTGTGCCACAACTTTTAAAATGCAAGTTAAATTTAAACTTTCATGTTGAAGATCTTTCTCCTTTTGATTGTAAAGAGGGGTCCTTCCTAAGGTCATGCTATATTTCACATAGTCTCAATACAACCTTTTTGATACAAACGTGGGGTTTTTTTCTGAATTAAGAGGTGATGTGTTGAATAATCCCTCTGTCTTCAAGGGGAACTGTACGTCATGGAATCTTTCTGTTTTAACTGTAGATCTGCTCTATAGTCCTTTCTCTTTATTTTAAAATAATTACACCCTAGACTACCAGAAATATAAAAATATCCTAGACTACCAGAAATATAGAGTAGTTGTTTTCCAACAGAAATGTGCTTGGTTCTCTGTCCCAGAGAAAACAGTTTGATATTGGATGTTGCTTTGTCATGCCTATGAGTGTCCAAGCGTCCTCTCCTGTAATCAGAATCTTAAAAAGCTAATTTTTTAGTCAATGCCTATGTTTTTATGTCTCTTAACAGCTGAAGGAAACCCTAGCAAAGGTTCCACCTAATCATGTTGGAAAACCTTTATTGAAGAAGCAACTGGGACCAGCTCACTGGGTAAGTAGTTGCAGGTATTAGAGCCCATTTCCCTCCTTCAGCTATATGTATTGATCTTTATTCTGTGTGTAATGTTGCAAAATTATTTTTCTCATCTCTTTCTGAAGATAAGACAATTTCTTGCACTTTTTTTTTACATATATGAATGTTCAGCAGCTCATAAAGTCTTAGACTCATGAATCTGTGTGTCCAGATGCAGGCAAAAGTTTTCCTGAATAAAGAATAAAGGAGATTGAGTGCTGCATGCTAGTTCAGTAGCTTAAGCCTTCCTCTCGTGCCCCTTGCCAGCACTGTGTGTGAGCTAGCCTTGCTGAGATGGTTAGTGTCATATCCCCTCCTGTGACTTCTTCCCAGCTAACCCAAGGGTCTTCCCATCATTTCCTCCTTTTTTTCTGTCCCCTTCGAGTCACCTACTTCCCTTTGTAGCCCCTTCTCCAGGAAGCAGTGAATGTGCAGGCAGAATCTGGGTGAGACTGTACACCCAGATGGCAGAACCATGGTCATCTCCAGATGGGTTTTGTCACCTGCTGTTCTGGAAGGATGGTGCCTGGGTTAGATACTGCTGCTGCACCAGCACAAAGCTATGGCTACTGCTGCAAGACTGCCAGTCTCTCTTGTCTCTTGCTTAAGGTTGAAACTCATCTATTCCCAACAGTCTGCTTCTTTCAGTGCTTGTATTGTTGAGGCTGAAAGTGGGTCCCACTTTCCCCCTCCAGCCAGGCTTCAGGCAATATATAAATCATGTCCTTAATGGTGTGTATCTCAACTGTTGTTCTGACTAGACCACTCCACTTGTCTGCTACAAGGTGTGTTTCTTGTGATGGCTTTTCACTGAAGGGCATTTCATTGTCTTGTCTGAGTGCAGATTGTGCTTTAATCAAGATCCTCTTACAGTATGTTACTTACTTTTAGTCCTTTATCTTTGCTCTATCTTTGTCCTTAAGCTTACTACTTTTTAAGAAGGCTGGGACACTTTGGTCCCTAGGACTTAGCTATGTCCTTGCATCTCCTTCAGCTTGTTGCGTGCAGTTATTTTCTCACTTCTGCTTCTCTGCCCTGGTGGATGTTGAGAAATGCCTCAGCAGTGCGTGCAGTTTTTCTGTCCCTTCTGAAAAATGGATAACTGTACTATTAGAAATGGTAGAAGCCTGAACAGGAGGATAGCAGAGCCTTTGAAGACTTCATGAAAATAGTGTCAGCAGGCATAGTTTGCTGTGAACCCATTTGACAAGGTAGATAATTGTGGCCTTATTTCCTGCTTAATATTTCTGTGTGTCTTACTCTTCTATCCACATAGCTTAAGTAGAAACACTTTATCTGTATTCTGTAGCTTATGTTTGCAAATTTTTGTTTCAGGAAAAAATTGAAGCAATTAATCAAGCCATAGTCAATGAATATGAAGTCCGAAGAAAACTGTTAGTCAAACGTTTGGATGTTACTGTGCAGTCCTTTGGCTGGTCAGATAGAGCTAAGGTACAAACAACTTGCTGTGAAGTTCCAGTTAATGGTAATGCTTTATAATAACTATCTCTGGAAAACTGTCTCATTGTTTCATCCTTCATGAGTACAAAATAACCCCAGGAGTTGTCTGGTTGTGGTATGTGTTTTTGAAGAAGTCTGTGATAATGTAAGTTGACTAAAAACATTTCTACTTCAAGCTGATTTGCTGGATTTAAAACAATAGTTACACACAGTCTGTCTTCTCATCTTACATATACTCTGAGGCCAAAACATACAGTTAAATAGGCCACTAGAAAAAAATATTAAGAAGGGATTATTGATCCAGTTATTTACATTCAGAGTACCATAATGTGAGTCATTAAGTGCTGTGTCTGTGTGGTGGTAGAAAACCATCTTCCTGTTGACCGTCCCTTAACGTAATTTGTGCTGTCCACAGTGATCAGATTTCCTTAACTCAGTGTGTCTGCAAGCACAGCTCCACAGATGCATGTGAGGAAAGCTGCTAAGGCACTACTTGTTCTTTCCTCATAGACAGGGTGATATTCTGTGTGCTGCTTTTTGTCCTTGAACCATGCAAGTGGTTTCCTTATTTCCTAGTGAAAAAGGATGTGAAAAAAAGATGTAAAAAAAAAAAAGTACATATAATTTATTTTCTAGGACTAAACCAGATCTGCAAATATGCTGTTAATTAGGCTGCTGGCAGTGTTTGAAACTGAGCTATTAGTGATAAACTGTGACCCATGGATCATCAAGTCTTTTCTTGATAAATGATTTATTCAAAAAAACCAACTATTTTAATAATAAGCTGTGACCTCTCCCCTTCTCTGTTTTCATCACCTGAGTAGGACTTCTACTAGTATACTGTCTCTTAAAACTTATATTCTTCAGTTTTTAGTAGATTATTGAAGATCTATCTTGTTTGAGTATTTAATAGTGAATGAAAATGGACAAAAGCATGGATTAGGTTAAAACCCAGGGACTTTCAGTTGTGTTACAGCTTTGGCATCCAAATCCATGGCTTTTTGGCAGTGTTTTCTTTTCCTAGGAGAATCCTCACATGTTTTTGAACTTAACTGCCTGAAATCCTTTCACAAAACCCACAGACTGTATATGTGCATTTATATCCATTGAAATGCAAATACAATTTTTTTAGGACCATAACAATATGAGATTGGAGAATGTGGCTATTGTATTCCTGATGTACAACACTGTTTTAACAGCAACTTCTAGTGATGCTTTAATACATGATTGTAATTAAAACAAAAAATAAATTTGAAAATTATCAATACAACTAAATAGCTGCTTCTCTAGATAGTGGAATCACCAATAAATACTTTATAGTCTATTATTAGGGAGGTTTTAAGTTCAAAAATTTCAAGTTTCACCCATAAGAATAGTATCGTAGCACCAAAATATTGTGCTCAGAGCTCAGGATAAAACATGCTACTGCTCTGCTGAATACTGCTGTTTCTCCCGTCTTTATCCAGCATCAGGTAAATGATGTGCATATTTTCCTTCATTTTTGAATAAACCCTATTCACCTTGTAATATAAAAGTGGAAGCCTTTGATTCTGAAAAATTATCACTGAGTCACTTGGAAATGCACACTCTCAGTTCTTCCCTGTTCCACTTTTCTGCCTTCAGATGGAAAATAGGATTTTAGGAATTTAAAAATACCTCCCAAGTTCTTGCCCTGTGTCAAGAGATTTGTTGGAAAACCTGGTTTGCCTGTGCCCACTGCTGTCATCTGGGCTCCAGGCAAAAAGTAACCCTTTTGTCTGTGTGCAGATTGCAATCTGGATTATCCTGATTGCATCACACATTATACTTTGTTGATAAGCAAAGACAGATGTAACTCGTATGAATTCGTGGCTGGTAGCACAGATTTCTGTTGTGTCTGTCAGTTGGAAAACTACTGTCATACTTTTGAAGTGTTCAAAAAACCCGGTATGGTTAATGCCAAAAGTCAGTAGAGGGGCCACACACAAGGCAAAGCTGAGGTGAAGGATCTCATTTGTAGCTTTGGTGCTGCCATAGAGACAAAGGACTGGATTAGCAGAAGCACCTGAGAGCTTTATTTCTTCCAGTACCTCTTGATGATTTGCCCATTGTGAAGAAGCTGACTGGAATGAAGAGTGTGAAAGAGTTAACACAGTTTTTTTCTGCTGATACATTGTTGGAGATACAGTGACCCCTAGCCTCACTGGAATGGGCATGGGTCAGGGGGCAGGCCTGGACACTGGACACAGATGTGTTTCAGTATCTTTTAGGCATTAGCAGTAATTCATATAGCTACGCAACACACTTGTATTCTGTGTTTGACTGCTGGAAAATAATACAGTCTGCATGTATATATTGTTAATCTTAAAGTTGTTAGAAGATAGTGTCTTGGCAGTTCAGTCAGAATATTGTTTCCTATATTACTTAAGAAATCAATCAACAAATGCTGTCTTTGTTGCAGTGATTCTTAGTTACAAAGTGGTTCTCACTGTTTTTATGTTTTTGTTCTATTTGCAGTAGTGTCTTTGTCTTCAGTATTGATTTGATTCTTTTGGTGAGGTGTCCCATTGCTTTTCTATTACTTCAGCTGACTGGGTTTTGTTTTTCTTCTCTTCAACAGAGTCAAACAGAAAAACTAGCTAAAGTCTACCAGCCAAAACGTGCCCTCTTGTCTACTAAGTGCACTATTTCCATTGCAAATCTCTTGGCAGCTCGTCAGGATCTGTCAAAGATTGTGAGAACAAGCAGTGGGTCCATCCGAGAGAAGACTGCATGTTCCATTAATAAGGTACCTTTGGTGACAAACAGCTCGTTGTGTTATGAGTATTTAATTTGGATGTAGTGGTAAATCTTACCTTTTTTAGGACTGTAAGTAGAATTTGGAAATAATGGATAAGAAACTTAATGTTTATACACTCCAGATTATGCAGCAGTGCATTGTGAGAACAGCAGTTTCAGATGTTTAGGTTCTTCTTAGGGGAAGTAAAAAATTGCTGAAATGTCTTTGATTACTTTCAGTGGGAGTAGGCTTCCTCTGTCTTTTCAGACATTACTGATGTCATTACACTGCTGATATCTAATTTTGTCACTGTGTCTGCAACACCTACATAGTAACAGTGTTTCTGGTCTACGTAAATAGACTGTATTACAATCATAAAGCAAGGATCTCACAAGTTAGATTCCCCTCTTTACCCAAATAAAAGAGATTAAAGTCAAGTGTGTAGCTTTAGTAATGACATAGTAGGAATATGATTTAGATGCATGAATTTACCTCGTTTCAAAAGTTTTGATTTAACTGGAGTAACAGGCTCACAAAAATACATGTGCTGAACTTGAAGCTCAGTAGCTATGTACCTGGTTCTTTAAGATTTGTGGGTGTAAATGCATGCTCTTTTGCCTTCTGTTTACCAACTGTATTTTACACAAAGTTCTAGTTAATTTAGGGTGGAATGGTAGTGTGTTGATTTGACTCCACCCTAAATAATTTTTGCATCTTTTTATTGTAGTTGATGTGTGGAATGTAAGAAATGAAGTGGGAACACAGGCGTGACTGTATCGTCAGGCCATATATATGTTTTACATTAGGAGTGCAATACTGCCCTTTTGCTGATTCATAGTCTGGTATCTCCAGTAGCAACATTAAATGTGTTCCAAGACAGTGACATAATGTAACAGGGTAACCTTCCACTGAAGTTTTTCTGCTTTATCAATGCACATGTCCTGTCCCATTTTAAATCTTGCTCAGTTCTTGATGTGACAGCATCCTTAGGCAGCTAAATACCTCTAGAGTCTTGCTCAACTCTGACCAGTGCTGTCTTGACACCTCTTTGTTGGTAAGAGGTGCTGTCTTTGTTGACATTTTTTTGCATGTCCTGAAAAATCAAACGTTTTGCACTTCATTTACCAAGCCAATGGCTTCTATGACCATTCAGAGCACTAGTTAGGAAAGAGTCAGTGTTGCCCTGTAATTCTGATTGAGGTTAGTGGTCTGGTCTGCACTAGTAAACGGTTCAGTGAAGGACTATACTGATGCTGCTTCTACCAGTGTGCCTGCTGTTGGAGCAAAAAATCCAGTTCTGCAGACTTGTCTTTCTAGCAGTGCTTGGAGTGATAGATAATCCCTGATTAAATTTTAGTAGTAGGAGACAAAGGTCTGTCACATTCAGACAAAAGTCTGCCTTGCTGAACTCCTCTGGTTGTAGCAATTGTTGAGTGGCTGCTCTTTGTGCTATGTATCAGTAAATGTGACTTGTCAGTGAAGAGTTACAACTCCCACAGCAGTTCTTGCTTTCCCCTTGCAGGTGCTAATGGGCAGAGTGCCTGACAGGGGAGGAAGACCCAATGAAATTGAACCACCACCTCCTGAGATGCCACCGTGGCAGAAAAGACCAGAAGGTGGTCCACAACAAGGCGGTGGCAGAGGAGGAAGAGGTGGCTACGAATCCTCATATGGAGGACGAGGAGGTTATGACCATGGGAGTCACGACCGAGGAGGAAGAGGAGGTTATGACTCATCATATGGAGGGCGAGGAGGTCATGAACAAGGAAGCCATGATCGGGGAGGAAGAGGAGGACGTGGTGGTTATGATCATGGTGGCAGAGGAGGTGGAAGAGGAAACAAGCTTCAAGGAGGTTGGACAGATGGTGGAGGTGGTGGCTACCAGGATGGCAGCTACAGGGAGAGCAACTACAGAGATGCAGGTTTTCAATCAGGTGGCTACCACGGTGGTGGTGGTGGCAGCTACCAAGGAGGAGGCTATGGTGGCTACCAGTCATCTTCATATTCAGGAAGTGGCTACCAAGGTGGTGGTGGTGGTGGTGGCTACCAGCAAGACAACAGATACCAAGATGGTGGGTCCCACAGTGACCGAGGAGGTGGACGTGGAGGAGGGAGGGGTGGCCGTGGTGGTCGTGGTGGCCGTGGAGGTCAAGGAGGAGGCTGGGGGGGCAGAGGTGGACAGAATTTTAATCAAGGGGGGCAGTTTGAGCAGCACTTCCAGCATGGAGGTTATCAATATAATCAGTCTGGCTTTGGACAAGGAAGACACTTCACGAGCTGAGGCTGCTAAAAATTTTTGCTTCAGCAGAGCTCACATAATAGAAACCTGGTTTCAGAAACCTGGCTTAATCGCTGCATGAATTAGTACAGGTTTGTACACGCCAGGTAGAACCTCTTTGGGTGGGATGTTTTGCACTGAGTGAACTACAACATTCTGTAGACCTCCCACCTCTAACCTGTCTGCGTTAAATGCATCATCTCTACTCACTGCACCCTAAAGATCTTTTAGATGTTGGACCAGTTCCCTCTGCTTAAAACACTTTTCTTCTGAAACTACTCGCTGTGTTTGCCTACTGCTTTGATTTGGAGAAATACCAACACCTGGTCAAATACATCCATTATAATACACAATAGAACAACTGCTTTCCCCTCCCCCCCAATAACTATTCAATTACATGTTCTAACGCCAGCTCCAAGTATTGCTTTTTGGCTTGGTGGCCTCTCGTTTTAGTCACAAAGCCCTTACACACAGGCATGTGCGCGCACAGTGCACTTCCTCTGACAGCCCGGGGTTTTTGTCTGTTATATGAGCTCTGCTGCGGATGCCGCGTTCGGCCTTATCTGCCGCTAAACAGTTTTTCCACCTGCTCAGCAATGACGACTGCCGCCAAAATCTGCAAAGATCATTTCAAACTAAGCTAATTTGTGAACTGGTAGTATGTGTAGGCCTGTAGTTAGGTGTAGCAATTCAAACTGACCTGCATCCATCCAAAACAAGTTGCTCCTCCTTCCAAACCTAATTTTTACTTGAAATCAGCTAGAAGAAATGACAAACTGAAATTTAATTTTATTTGCAAGTTAATACCACTGGCTCAGCAGACCTAGGGCAATTTGTTTTGGGGGTTGTCTTTTTAAAGAAATGCACTACGGCCTTGGAAGATAGTTCCTGCCTGGAAGAAGCCCTTTTATTATTGCTGCAGAAAACAAAGCCTGGCTGAGTTCGATGTTCTAATGTTTTTGGTTTGGTTTTGTTTCATTTGTTTGTGGTTTTTTTCTTTACTGAAAGCCACATAATGCTTCTTGCTGGGTTTTTTGTGTACATAAACATTGTCAAGCTGTGAAAGAAAATGGCTGAAGGTGTGCTGTTGTATAAAAGGTGAGCAATAAAAGTATCTGTCTGTTCTCTTTGCTTTAGTTTCTTCTCCTTGGTAGTAAAAAGCAGTAGCTTCAGTAGCTGGGAATTCACTTGTTCTGTATTTTAATCTATTTTAGATATTGTAGCCATCCCAGATGTCGCGTGCGTTCTGCCCCATGAGAAGCTGTCGGAACAGGAGCGGATGGAATTGTTCTGCATTTTGTCCTGTTCCTCCCTCTGAACTGGTGTAGCACCATGTAGTAGTACCCACCTCCCCCTACGGGGGGTTGCTCTGTAAAGTTATTCTCGGACTGTGAGCACCTGTCTCCCAGGTTCTGCTCCTGTGTGCCATGTGAACACAGTAATGCTGCTTCTGGGAACTCTTCTGAATGCTCTCCAGTGTTGCAGAAAATGCAGGTTCCCGTTACTGTGCTCAGCTGGCTGTAGCAGAAGTTACGCTGATGGCAGCGTCTGGCTACCTGAATTGCCCTTGGGGCAGAAATTGGGTTGATGCAGGCAGGAAGAGTTCCTTGGATTGCAGAAGTAACATGAGCATTTGAGAGTACCTGTGTAACGCTGGTATTGCTGGAATTCGCGCTCATCAAGAAATAAGCTGATCAACATTGTTTAGAATGGATTTCCCTCTAGTTCATTAAAGGATCAACCTGAAAATCTCCTGTTGAATTTACTGTGGCCACGAGGTGCTGCTAGAGATCCACACACTGGAGGCTAAAGGTCTCTCTCTGAAAGGCACACTGGAATCTCAATCTCTTGGGTTTTGCGTGTTTCAAACGAATTTAGCAAGCCTAACGAGGGGAGAGTTTTCTGTACGCAATCCAGGTCTCTGAGGATCACAGATAAAGATCTCAGCATAATATAGTTCAAATTACGATCATCTAAAAATGAATGTTGCTGCTTCATGAAGGTATTGATGGTTTCTTACAGCAGGATGCTTCAGAGAAGGTACATCACTTGTGGGAAAGTATCACGAGCATTAGCTGGTGACTAGCTACATTCATCCAAAAATAATTTGTGGATTTTTTTAAGAATTAAGATTACTACAGTTAGATCAGTCTGGTAAAGGTAGAGAGATTCAAAGTTAAAGAGCCTTTTGCTGGGAATGCAAAATCTTCCGAGATGAGAGCTTCTGCTTTTCTCTACGCTGCTCCTCGCTGCAAAGAGGCTGCTGGTTTTTGCCAGTGCATTAGAGTACTGCAAAGTTGCTCTCAGAAAGAGGGAACCCAGGACACTCTTGAGAGAATCTCTGGCTGAGCTGCATCAGTGCCTTCAGAGGCTTCCAGTTTCTCTTCAAGGCTGTTGGGGCTGTTGCTGCAGGGCGTAATTTCACTTAACACACTGTGACATGGTGAAATGATGCTGGGGTGCAGTGGGAGCACAGGGCTTCCCCTTTCCCCTTAATCCAGCTTGTTTTTTCTTCTCAAAATAAGATGCTTCTCCTTCCTCTTCCAGGTCTTAGGGTAAGCTGACTCCCATTTTATTGCTGTTTGAGGGGGAAAGTTTATTTAAAAAAAAAAACAAACCACAAAAAAAACCCAGAAGGCAAAACAGGAGACTTTATTCTTCCAACAGGAAAGAAAACACTTTGCTTCTGCCAGCTGTTGTTGTTTTTCCTTACTCTATTGTTTCCTCCTTGTGGCAGTGACTTCTTTGTTCTCCAAAGAAAACAAGCTTTGTATATGTAGAGAGAGCAGCTTTGATTAATGAAAGCGAACAGCCACTGCTTTGTTATTGTCTGTATGATGCTCCGATATTTACTGTTTTCCAAACATGGTTTCTGCTGCACCGGTAGGAAGCTCTTAACTGGAAGCTGGGAGAGGAGATGGGTTACAGGATTATTAGGTTTGCAATGGATTGGATTTATGGGCTTGATTTCATTGTGTATCATGATCAAAAGCAGAATGCCAGCAGACGAATTTAGAAAGCAAGGTTTAACCACGGTTGTTCCTGCCATCCTTCCACAAGCTTTAGGGATTTTGTTCTCTTTTCCTATCTGCCTTTCTTTCTCTAGCAACTTCTGTTTCCCAAAGGCTTTGCTTGCGCTGCCATTCCATTCCATCTCTTGGGTTAAAACACTCTCTCAAGTGTTGTCATTGTGCAGTAAAATACATACAGGGAGTGGGGACACACTTGCTTCCCACATCAGGCACACTAGAATGCCATGATCTAGATGTCCTCCTATAAAAGCACATACTCGGGTATTTATGTAAGTGTATTGATGCCAGAGGGGGGGCCCTTGCATCACTCCAGCCTTCCTCCCCTTGGCCCATAACCTTAAAGAATATTCAGTGTTGAGCGAGGCACTGAAGTATTTTGGGATCTGTGTTGTGTCTCTCGGGTTAAGATGGCTGGAAATGGTGAGCTTGCTCAATGAGATTCCTCCCTTTCTCTATGCAAACCTCTCAAGTGTGCAGCTTCTTAGTGATGTGCCATTACAACTGGTGGCCCCCAGAGGGGCTTCTCTAGCTCTGAGTTAGACTTCTCAGCCAGAGCTTGTGGGTAGCCTGCTTTTGACTGTGCATCTCCATTACACTGTTGTTTGCATCTGAATTAATGAAAGTGGCAAGTGCCTCAACCAGCTTCTGGCCTAATAATAAACTAGACACCAGTCAAATACCTAAGGTGGAACTGGGAGGAAGGAGGGCAAGAATCATCCCAGGAGATGCAAAAAGTGGCTGGACCTTGAACAGCCCAGTGGCATAAGAGTATTCCCTGTAATGGGTTATGCACCTGGGAAATGAAAATTAAGCTGTGCTGAAGTGGGAAGAGCTGAGTGGGGAGTAAGAGGATTCTCACCAAGATCTGATGACTCAGTTGGGTGTCCAAAAGGCTCATGTGGGTTCCTAGAGTACTGGCAATTAATTTAGCTCCCTGTTAGGTTAATGAAGGCCAGCACAAGAAAGCCTTTAACTCTGCTGATTGCACATGATTTATTCTTAGTTCTGCCACACTTAGGACTGCAGTAAAGAGTCTCAGTGGTATTGTGGCTGAAGATTGTCAGGCTTGTGATCCTTCATCCTGTCTGAACTTCTGATTTTTTCCTTGGACAACAGGGATGATGCAGGAGTATGTATGCATTTGTAAGGTGTTGATGTGATTTAGCAGTCCCAAATAAGCTGGCTTGGGGTATTGGCCTCCTAGCATACCCTTAGGTTAGAGTTGTCACACCACTGTTGTGATTAGAGAGCAGTATGTTGAAGTGGATGCAAACTTCTGCTTCCCCTGTGCAGGCTTTCAAAATACTTGTGCTTGTTTGTTTCAGATTATGTCTTTTCAAAGGGACACAAACCAAAAGCAAGTGCTATTACCAGCTGTAAACATTGCCTTCTTCCCACTCTGGCTGAAAATAAGTCTCACCTTTAATGGCTTAACAAACAAGGGTAGAAGGGAAAAAATATTTTTCCTTTGTGTTTACTTTGTGCTTTTTGCAGCTCTGAGTGCTGTCACTGTCATTGTTTCCCCTTTATTGTCCAGTAATTTCCCCTCTTGCCCACGTGGGTCTTTCCCACAACAGAGGGGAGAAAAACAAGTACAAAAAGTAGGAAAACACTATTGTAAAACCAAAGAAAGAGGGAGTCTGCCTGTGCTGTGGGCAGGTGGAAGGTCATACCTCGTTTTCACACATAAAGCAGAGATGAAGGTGATAAGGACTCTTTCAACTTTCCGGCATTAGCTTAACTCATGGAAAAAGCAGACTTTTTGGCTAAATTTCATACTGCCTCAGCGGTAGCCTTTTGCTGATGGCTTTTCTGTTTGCTAGGACCAGACTGTCAGCAGCTGTAAGCAGCACTTTAGAGTTCAGCGCACAGATTTTTCCAGTCAGTTTAGCCTGTTGGCTGCAGTGCTTATTTTAGAAATCCAGTTTAGATAAGTGATGATAACTCAAAAAACTTTTTCCAAAGTTACATCTGTTTCTCCAGTGGCCCTGGGTGGGCCACCTGTGTTGTCAAGACTCTCTTGAGAAGTACTTGGAGCAATTTTTTTGTGCTGTACAGAGGCCCATCAGTTAGCAGGATGATGCTGAATGAGGCAACCAATGGTTAGAGTTTTTTTGGCTATGACGATCATGAAACAGCAAGCACTTGTTTCTCCCGCCTCTTGTGTCTCCATGAAATCTGTATCCAGATCTCCACTCCTTTCCACTCAGCTTAAGTCTCCATTGAGATCCCTTTCCATTCTTGGTGTCACATACAGGGGGGAGCTCTCTTACTGTGCTTCTTCCCACACTGACTCCCCATCTGTCTGTTATCTGTTCTCAGGGTTTTCTGGATTTTTTTTTTTTTTTTCCACCAGTGTTTGGGATCCTTCATATGCAGCTACTTCCCATACAACTGCCTGAAGTTTCTGGAACTAGTGTCCCAGGCCACGAGGACCCTCGTGTGGCAGCTCAGGCTGTCAAAGCCAAAGGCTTCCAGGCTCCCTGTGAGGAAGACCTTGATGGCTGCATTAGGGTGTGCTTTCACTTCAGCTTCCACAGAGGGGTCCCTGAGCAACAGTCCACAATGGTGACAGCAGTCAGTCCACTACATTTTGGAAAATGTAGCATTTTAGGCAGCAGCTGCCCCTAAACTTCCTCTGCAGCTCAGGTTTTTATCTTCTTAAGTATTGAAAGAGAAATCGCTTACCTTTCTCAGCTGGGGAAAACTCATACTTCAGACTAGCTCTGTCTGCAGGCATGTTACTGTGCCCCCCACCTCCCCTCCCTCAGCTTTCACCTGCCTAAGGAAGGTGCTTCCGAGAAGATAGCTCTGACTAGGACGATGTAACATCTGCTCTTGTTATTTTTATAAAGCAAAAACTCTGGGCAAGACAGGGAATAGAGACTGAGGAGATCTAGAGCAGAGTAGAGAGCAGCCTTCAAACCTGGTTTTGCACTTCACTCTGAGGGAGACAGCTGTCCCCTTGACTCCTTGAGTAACACTCAGAGCTACTCCATAAAACTGACAGCAAGGCTGAAGCTCCCTGATTTGCAGCAGGAGGCTTTGCAGAGATTTTACCCAAGCACAGAAAGCCCTGATGGGCTTGGCTCAAACAGCCAAATCATCACTTACAGGGTCTAGCCAAGCATTTCTGTTTTTCACCTACTCCTGTTGCTTGTATTCTTTGGCATTTACAGATCAGAGTGTAAATAAGGTTTGTCCTAATCTTCCTTCTTTCCACTGTGTGTTTGTTTGAATTTCTTTTTTTTAAACAATCCTTCCTTCTTCCCCCAAGTTTCTTAAAAGATCCTGAGACAAGGAGGAATGGATGCAGTGGAATCATCTAGCATCATTTGGGATTGTATCTCACTGCTTCATTAATCTAGTACTCTTGTCGCTATGACACTTTTTCTCCTGGACATTCTCCTGAAATTGCTCTACTTCTCACAGGCAGGATTTCACCAAGGCCAGCAGAGGCACGCAGCTCAGTCAGGAACTGTGATGGCTGGTGTTTTCTGCCTTTTGTCAAGTCAGGGGAGACAAATAAAAAAATTCTTTGTTGCTTTGTCTAGATTGAGGAACTAAAATTGGTTTTGTGAGGTGAGGAAAAGTCTTGTCCCGGTTCAGAAAAAGTTGTTAACTTGAAGTAGGGAGAGAAAACATTTCTTTTAAATTCATGTATTCAGGCTTCCTCCAAGGTAAAGCGCGCATCTTATACCAAATGCTTAAAATGGTTTTACATGCCCTGCCCCACCCCCCCACC
>JANHFX010025415.1:28456-39757 GCA_027560015.1 Chloroceryle amazona
TGGTGGGTTTTTTTAATATAAATATATTTTTTATTATTTGACCCAGCAGGGCACATTATAGTAAACACATGGTCAGAAGACACTGCAGTGGCCATGCTCTCAGCCTCTGGAAGAACAGCTGGAGGTCAGTGTAGACCACTGTAGGTTAAAACTAGTCTCATTTAGAACAGTGTTAGGTCATGGAGCAGCAATTAGTAGCTCAATAAGCAACATCAGCAACATCTCTGGACATATATCATCCACCTGTATGAAACTGGCTGAGTGCTGGTACACCTAGCCTCTGCTGGGCTTTGCATCACGGCAGATACACTCATCACTATGTACATTTATCTGAAGTATAAATGTGGTACAGATCTTATCTGCAAGAAAGGGCCGAAGTGTGGAGAATATGTGCCCCAAACAGGCTCTTACTCTTCTGCGTCCCTTGCCCTGTTTGAAAATTTTCACCTCCCTTTTTTCTCTCTTGCTGCTCCGTGACCTAACACTTTGTTCCAGATGATCCATTGCCAAAGCACTGAGTTTATAACTCTCTGCTAAAAGAACCATTCTGCTCCGGGCAGCAGCTCTAGCAGGCTGGATGAAAGTTCTGGTTTCTACCATCATGTTGTTCATATGACTAATATAAAAGTACCTGACTAGCTGTGGTTTTGTCTGCCCTAAAGGTAACTGCCACCACTATCACCACCACCCCAAATACAATAAAATCTCTCTTGGCAGTGGAGAACCTCTTTCTCACTTGTAGACCACACAGTCTAGTTTTAGCTCATTATACACAGTGCTGGGGTAAGCAGCAGACCTGAACAGATGGACTCCCTCCCTCCATCCCTCCTTCTCTCTCTCTCTCCCTCTGCTAGCACAATGTCGGAGGTTCAAAACAGAAGATGACAGCTCTGTCAGAAGCAGAAATCATCCATAATGGAGGCAGCACTCTAGTGATACTGGCATATAGAGCAGCTGGTAGCTGCTGCTACAGAGGGAAGGCACTAATTACTCAACCACTTTAAGAGCTGAGCAGGCATTTCTGTTCTCTTTCTCTCATGCTCCACTGCCTCTAATTTTGACTCTACAGAACAACTTTTGCTCTCTCTTCACTAAGCCACTGTTAACAAGCAATGATGCAGGACAGAGCTCAGCTTTCAGATCTCAAGTTTACAGGGCTGCTGTGACAAAACCCTATCTTCCTTTTCTCATCCTACCAGTAAAAATTATAGACTACAACCACAATTAGCACCTTTGTAGCTGCTCAAATGAGAGGAATTGTGAATAGATGAATTAAATACACTGGTTTAGCCATGGACATTCTCCCCACCTCTCTGTGAGGAAGAGATGTTCATGGATGGAGAGGGAGACATGAATATGGTGTGTCCTACAAAACAATACTGCCAATTCTTCAATTTTCTCCTGGAAGCCATTGTAAGATTAGGGGGAAAGAATGCATATAAATACAGTTATGAAGTCCCAGCTTCAGTGTTTCCCTGTGAATAATTGAGATACAACAACAACTGCAAAAATCAACATTGTCTTTCAGACAGAGCTTTGCTGCTTGAGAAATAAATAGGTCCAGGACTTTAAAGCCAATGAGGACCACTACAATGTCATTCTTGGTCTGACCTGCACCACATGGTGCAAGTACTTCATAAGAAATTAAACATTTTATGAAAGCTTCAGAGTGGGTTGTAAAAACTCTAGGACTTAGTTTTTAAGTTGAATGTCAGGAGAAGGTCTTGCAAGGCAATCTGTTGGGTGGTCTAGGAGTTAAATACCTCTCTATTTGTAGCTCAGCCACTATTGCCCTGCAGGCCAGTTAGGCTTCACTACAGGCATGCAGATGTACATGACAGACAACATTGCCAGAAGACCTTTTCCTGACCCCAGGTCTCAGGAGATATATTTCAGGATGTCTTGGTGTTAGGATGAGGACAACTGGTTTTCCAGGATGCAAGGTCTTCACTGGTAGAAAGTGACACCTCATGGAGTCAGTGGCAGCTTTGGACCTTTAGGTCACAGATCTGTGAGTTCCTACTGGGTGCTGTTCACAGATGGTACCAAGGATAGGAGCAAGATTTGGATGAATAGATGTCATCATCTTAGTAAAAGATACACAGTTGACCTACTTGTGCTAAAACCTGACCCCTATAGCTTGAAAAATCCATGTAATATTTATTTACCTTTGCATTTGTAGCCTTGTTTGATTATACCCCAGAGCTGCAAAGAAAGACAAAAGAATGTCAAGGAATCAGAAAAGAAAGCTGGAAGGAAAACAAGGTCACAATGAGGAAGTACCAATGGCTACAAAAGCACAAACAGGATACAACTGCTCTTAACACCCTTCCTGTTAGGCAGACCTCCCCCTCTAATTGTGATAAGACTCAAGTGGCTTCCCCCTTATTTCTACAATTTACAGTGGGACTACCAAGAAGGAGACACAGATTACATTTGCTTCCAGGAATGGGTGAAAAATTGCCATCATATCATTTTACTGATACCAGCAGAGCACATTCTTCTTCTAGGATCACTTAATATTATTTGTGGGGACTTTCGAGTGTATATCCATTCTCCAGATACATGAATGAGACATGCCATTCAAACACAGCAGAAGAGAACACCATGGGGGACAAAAATTAGGTTCTTGGTTCCCATACTGGTCCTCAGCACACATAGCTATAGCAATCTGATTTTTTCCATTAAGAAAAAGATGTGAAGACTGAAACAGGTAGAAATGTCATTAAATTCCATCTCTGCCTCCTTCAAGAAGCTGCCCTTGTTGATGTATATAACAAGCAAATGCTAAACTTCCTGGAAGCAGTGTGTGTGGTCCCACTTTCCAGAAGCTTTGACTGTAACACTGAAGGATCGTTTGGAAGTAGGAGAATTCCCTAGCAAATTGTTACCTATACAGCCAGAGGTGGGGTATCTACAGCCAAAGCATTTACAAAAACAGGCATTTTCACTCTGAGAGGCAGAGAGAGGAAGGGACAGGTTTTCTAATGCTAGCATTAAAGGAAAAAAAATTAAGGACTCCAGTGCTTACTTATCCTGAACTCATTCAAAATATTACCAGGGAGGGTGAGCATATCCAGGCAGTTGAAACTGTACAAGACTCATCACCATATTTATAAAAATCCACACACAATGTGCAGAGGGTTAATATGGTCATTAAAGAAATGTTCAAAAGAAGAGCTGGAGAACATTTAGCATGCAAAAAGTAAAATAAATAGGGAGATTCTGGGGAAAAAAAAAAACACCAAAAACATACACTCCACAACAGAATTTGCAAGGAAAAATCGGGGCTTGGAGAAAGCAAGATAGATTACACATGATGGAAGAACAGTGAATAAAAGAACAGAAGGGATAACACTGGAAGAATGGTCTGTAGCAAGCCTTCTGCTTGCTCTTTTCCTGCTAATGCTGTCTGTATGCACAGTGAATGTAATTGCTGCAGTCAGGCAGCAACAATGGAGGTCCCAGCCCCTCTTAGAAGAGCAGCAATGATTTTTTTCCCAGGTCTTTTTTCCAGGATCACTGTAAGAGACATGCACTGTTATTTCTTTAAGATCTAATCTGTTCCCACTGAAGAACTTTCTCCTCACCTTTTAGCTCTGTACTTTTCTCCTCCTCAAATTTGGCACTACTGTTGTGGTTACACACACAGCAGTGAAATCTTTGCTGAAGTGTCATGTCATGAATTCTGACCTAAAGCTTTGAATCTGTTTGACACAGCTTTGCTGCAAAGCTGGCTTGAGCCATCTCCAAGGTAAGAGGATCTGTGCAAATTCAGATTATAAAACTCAGTGGCTGGCTGGTCACCGATCCTGACACGTGGTGCAACTCAAGCTGTGGGACGGAACTGTGACTGGCCGTGGGCATATCAATTTCATGCTGCTTAATGGCAGTAAGTTTTAGCTTGACCTTTAAAGTTCATGTCATTTTAATAACAGATACTGAACACTGCGTGCATTGCACTGTCACATCAATTCACCCTGCTGCACTGTCAGTGCACATTATTCTGACTGTGAGCCAGTGCATCAGTTTGAAATTAGGTTTCCACCCGTGGATGAGCAGCACTGAAATACAGAACAAATATGCAGCAGATTTTGTAGTTGGTTCCTGTCTTATCAGCTCAACTCATCCACAGGACAATGCCAATGACTTCAGTGAGCTGACAGGAAAAATGACTTTATTTCCATTTCCTGTACAACACCTTACTCATTTGTATTCCTGCACTGGATGTAATCAGGGAGACGTGAAAAATTCAACAATGGCCCAATAACAAATTGATTCAGGAGAAAAATATCTGGTGGAGAGGACATTGCAGGGCAGTCCTCGGGCCTTGCTTTGCTATGGAAGTCTTCCAAACATGAACTGAGTGTCATGATTGTGATGACGTCTTCCCAAGGCTCTAGGCAGCCTGAAACAATAGACTCAGGGCAGTGACTGCCCCTGCCCCATCAGTCTGCTGGAGCTGTCAGCTGAAGAGCCCACCAGCATGCACCTGAATCAGCACTGAGCATGTCACCTCCAATGTTTTGCAGTTCTATTGGAACTAGGTGGAATTCCTTCTTCGTGGCCTTAATCAGTGGTTGCAATAGGGACCACAAGTATCTGAACAAGACCGATGCATCGTGAAAGAAGCAAGTGGAAGATAGGAACACGGACAAGAGCAGGAACACCAGAGCTGGCCTGAAAGGAGGCACATTTTTGCACTTACAGTGCTATTATTGCTATTTTCAACTACAAAGAAATATTATGTAGTGGAAAAATTTACATAGTACAAGCTGGAGATTTTGCCACCCGTAGCAGAGGCAGATCTGCTCTGGAGAGAGCAGGGGTGATGGTCTGAGTTTATACCCTGTATGTGGGCTACATATAAGCAGAGAACAGCTGTGGACCTTTGATTTCAGCAAGGTGTGTGTATTAAAGTAACCCTGAAATATTAGCAATTCCTTTTTCTTTACTATGCTTGGTTTGAAGTGGAAAAGTTGGAGGAGGTTTACAGGTGACACAAATGTTCACAAACAAATATTTTCCTAGCTATGTACAGAGCACTGTAATAAGTGGCATCTGGTAAGTTATGGCTGAGAGAAAAAGCAAATTAAAAAAACAACTAAACAAAAAATCCAAATAAATATAAAAAACTGTTACTGTGCAGAACTGCTGGATGCACTTTTGATTTCTTGACCAAATTAGAAGATCTGTTAATTCAATAGAGAAAGTATTAAGGCTGTTAAGGCCATTCAGAGAATTATGAACATAACTATGTTGCCATGTGCAATTTCCTGAGGAAGAATGGCTTCTGCTTCATCCACATCCTCTGTTCCAGACATGCATTTTCCCTTGAGCTTGTTTACATGGGAAATCAAGCCAAATTAAAGAACTTAAGATAAACCAAGTAAAGCCATTCGTATAGACTCTAATATTCTTTATCTAACACAATTATATATTATTCTCCCCTGCAACACTAACTGTTACAAATGCCAGCATTCAGGAGCCCCGAAAACAAAACTGGATAGCACAGCTACAACATGAGTAAAGGTTTTGTGTTTATTGATGAATATATTTGGCCAACAGACTTTAGCAATGTGTGGAGTCAGTTTTACCCTGTCTACATTAAAGGGTAAAAATTGTGTTTAAGATATACTATTATTAAAGACATACTTACAAATCCTGCACAATGCTCACAGAAAGTTGGTTTAAGATAGGTCATCTCCTGAAAGTTATGAATAAACCCTGGTCCCATTTTACACTGGAACTGTGATTTAGCCCTCAGAAAGTAAGCCATCATTTCTTCTTTGCTTATAAGACCATCTCTGTTAGAGAAAAAAGAAAATGGAGTAGAACTGTCACTGTTCATGGCGCTGAACAATTAGTGATTTTCTCAATGAAAAAAGCATGCAGCACACAAAGCATATTCTATGAAAGAGCTGCAACAGATTTGGCAGAAAAACCCAAACCCTTAGAACCTTTGTGGTTCTCATCCTTCATTAAACAACAAATACTGAACTTATGTCATGGACCTTGATTTCTCACCTGTTCGTGGTATCAGAGCACAGACCAGGGCATTAAGTGAAGGATCTTGACTTAATAGCTCACACAGATCAAGCAGTTAGTGCCTGTGACTGACCACCAGCCTTGACAGCCAAAGAGCTCCTGCACAAGAACTATCAAGCCCATCTGGCCAGGAAATACATATATATACCTCCTCAAATATTTGTTACCCTTTCTCTGCTACAGACAACCATTTCCCCTGTCCTGTACACAACTTATTTGTTTCATCAGTTTGACTTCTGGTCTGGATACAGCAGCTCCACTGTAAATTGATGGTACTTTAGGGGCTTTGACTCAGTCCCAGCAAGCAGGACTCCAACCTGAATGGTCTCAAAGAACAGATTATAGCATAAGGAGTTAAATGAGAACAGAATTAAGTCTTCAGTGATCTTCAGTTCTTTAAGTGAGATGTCACACACAAGAAGTTGGGGGACACTGTTTCTTCAATATTTGATTTTTATAAGATTTTAAATTGAGGAAAATAAAAATAATAAATAAATAAACAACAGAGAAAGCTCCAAACTTACTGATCTTTGTCCAGTACACAGAAAGAGTCCAAAAAGGGGAAGTTGGCAGCTACACTTTCGAAGTCTTCCTGAGAAATATAGCCATCGTGGTCATGATCATAGTTCCTAAAGACAGACTGGGGAAAAAAAAGAAATTATTGTGGTAATATCTAACCTATCCCGAATCTACACCAGCTGTTCAACATATAAACTTAATACTCAGCATTACTAATCAGATGCTTTGCTGTCTTGTTTTATTCCTTTTATTCCTATGTGGTACTTCAATATGCATATTTCCTGGACTGTAGGGAGAAAAATGGCTAATTAAAAATTAAGAATACTTGACCTCAGTGTTTATCTAGTGATGGTCCTCTACACTCCTTCAGCCATAATTATTCTTGCCTTATCGGAAATGTCACTAAGATTCTGCCCCATGTGACATATTCTCTTTGCTTCATTAAGGAAGCTTTTTAATTAAAAGAGAAAAAAACAACCCAAAAGCAGCTCCCATGAGTATCCCGCATTCTGCCACAGTACTGTTTAAATCTGATTTGTTTACTAATACTTTGAGATCCAGATCATGAGCACTGTGTCTAACAACATTCCTTCCCATCAACCCGTCCCAGCTCATCACTTACATGGGAAAAACATGTGTTGTCAGCCTGAGAGACAAATATTGAAGCACAAACCCCCTCATTAGATTAAGATTTGATTGGAAAAGACAAGAATTTAATACACTGAGTTTGCATTGTCCTTATTTTAACAAGAACATGATGAAGCCAATTTTTAAATGATTAAAATGATCTTATTAAATGGTCTGTAACTGATGACTGGCAGACCTCAAAAGTACGTTATCAAGGAGGAGCCAATACACAAACCCAAGCAGTATTCCACACTTCTAGTAATAAAAACAATGCCTTAAAGCACAACTAAAATCAGCTAATAATGACAAAGATCAGCAAAATGAAGACGGCTGCAGAGTGTTATGGGCCTCTTGGTGAGTTGTGTCCATAGCAGCCCCAACCGTGTTTTTATCCTGTTAAATTCAAGATGATATATCTGGAACAAGGCCAAAATTGTGGAATGGGGGGCTGCATCTCCCCCACCTCCAGAAGCAAGAACAACCAATCTCCTCAGCCGCTGCCCCCCAGCACATTCTGGAAAGATTAAGTAGTTGAGACAGACTTCCTATTTAAACAAGTGATCAAAGAGAGTTTTGGATGCAGAGTGATCTTTATCGGCACATATGGCACTGACAAAAGCAATACAGGAACAGCATGTGCAGTTCTGGTGTACCACATTAAGAGAAAAATGAAACTTCTTTTAAAAAAGAGCATGTACAAAAAGTAAACCACAAGATATATTTGAAGTCTGAGTGAGAGAACTGAAGACTTTAAGTTATCTTAACAGCATAGCCCCAATTAATGTCCAGTAAGACAGATTAGGTTGGAATTTAATAGCTCCTTCCAGAGTTAGTTATTAATTTGTAAAAAGCAGAAGGAAATCTTGCTTCATTATTTACAACATCCCTGGTTCCTCTACATGCTGCTCACATCACTAAAAGTCCCTTACCCACTAACACAATAGGGCTCGATCTTTCTGAAGGAATCTAGTGGTGTTTGGTTTTCTTTGCATTACCTAGCCTGTTACCTTCCAAACTCAAGGTGGAAGATCCCAGCTGTAATTGTCCATGACTTCATGCCCAGATTTTTAAACCGCTATCAAGACAGTGCTTTCTTTACCTTATATTCTGGACAGTCAAATGACAGCAAATTGAAAACCAGAAACAGAGTTTCTGGAAACCTTCTCTGGAGCTATTAATGTGCGAGTATTTTTTTTCTGAGCATTTCTGTTGCCAGGTGCCTGTTACCAGACATACACTGGGTGACAAAAGATGCAAAAACTCAAATTTGTCTTCTGAATTTGTATTTTCTAATCAAAATTACTGAACAGCAGCCAGGCTTTGCATGGTCCTGAAAGCTTTTTCCTTTGTATAGAGAAACCTGCTTACTAATTCTATCACTGACTGCAGGAATAAAATATTTCTGAAAGTATCGGTAGAGGCTCAAATTTGTTATCAGATGTCTGAAATTCATCCGAACCGTAACAATCTCTCAAAAAGCTTGAAATTAATTTTAATTATGACACTATCAAAGCTATCATTCCCTTTGACTGGCATATTCTTCAAATACTTACATCCACCAGCTTCCGAATATGCTTGTTAATGACAGTAGGGTCAGGTTTTGGTACCACTCCAGATGCCCACTCTAGTGGCACTACTGGCTTGTTAGGGGTCGTCGGGGAGGTAGGCTGCTGAAAGATGGATCAGAACACAAATATTGTAAAATCTGAATTATGAAGTTGAATCTACAGCTAACAGCAACTCTATATGCCAGAGCTACAACCACAAACTGTCACTGTGCTGTAAATATGTGCTTAGCAAAACATCAGGAAAGGTTTTAAAGGGTTGATTGCCTCTGGTGACAGCTTCAGTTGGGCTCTCCATGGCACTTTGCAGCTATGTGAGCACTAGCATTGCCCAGTGAGCTCAGAAGCAAAACCAGACAGACCTTCCGACCTTCCTCTCTGCCCTCTCCAGAGGGTTCAACTGCAGTGAGACTCCGAGGAAGGGGGAAGGAAGGAGGATCTCTGGACATAGTGGGCATCAGAAATGGGCAAGCCCAGAAACCTGCTTTTCTCCTTCCTGTTACAGCCCCTGAGGAACTTGCCATCATGATGCAGCCTGGCCCCAACTACCTGCTGGAGGGACCATGTCCAGGAGCCACATGAGAGATTGCAGTGGCCTTGACAGGTTAATGCTCCTGCTCCGTGTGGCACTAAGAAGAGGAGCAGGATGCAGAAGCAGGCACAGAATCATGCTCAGCCATCCCACTGGTTTCTAGCCAATATGTGCTATGATGATATGGCAGGGAAATGCCAATGCTGTAGTGGAACAAGAGAGAACTCCTTCCAGGAAGGGACAGGAGTAAATTTACAACAGGCCAGGACACACAACTTAATTTATGCAGGTAGTCTGAGCAGAAAGGGGCTAACCTTTAACTTGCTCTCCAGATCATGCCAGCCAAACTACTTATTTTGAAAACAGCTTGGTCCTGACGAAATGGTAGGTGATGGCCAACTTAATGCGCAGAGCACACAGCCTGACTCCCTCCACACCACTACAGTGTTTTGGGAGAAGCTCTGACATTCAGCTCAGCTTGTTCAAGTAGAAAACACAGGACAAACCTAAACACATTTTCAGGTAAAACATAAAAAAACCACCAGACAGCATGAAAAATGCTTCAAGGTGTGTTGACCTTCTCCTGCATCTGCCACTGGACAGATGACAGATGAAGCAGTGTCAAGCAGAACTTTCAGCATGGTTTGGATCAGAACGGTTGTGGCCCATAAGGCCCCTGTATTAGCTAATGAGCAAGAAATTTGGGTACTATGAATTAGTGTGAGTTGATAGGGAGTTCATTAAGTCACCTAAAATATTACAGTGATTACTGAGTATAACAAGGGTCCTATAGACATTGACATGAAAGATGGTCACAAGGTCATACTCCTCCATGTTTTTATTCATTTGCCTTTTCTTTATTCAATCGTCAGAGCAGTTTTTATCAGTTCCTCAATGGCTATTGACTCATCCTACAAATCTGCACAGGTGAGTTTAAAGAAGAAAAAAATCCCTATATACACAGAATTAAATTCCAACAGAGATACAGTGATCCTGGACATCCTGTTCTATATGCCAAAAGCACCTACAGAATGTTTGAATGCTAAAATTAATGTCACCACACAGTGATGGGCCAACATGCCGGCAAGGGATTTTGCTCTAAAAATATGAAGAAATGCAGAAATGTTTTAAAGATGACATTACATAATATCACATAACATGTCAGCATTGTGATAATATAGCTATGATCTTAAAAAAATAAATCTTAGATTAATGGTACTCAAAGCATGAGTACCAAAGTGTCACAGAGGGTGCTTGATGAAGTGCTCACAGACAGCTTTTATCTCCTGTTGGTCCATGTGCAAAATGGCAGAAAGAGATGGAATTCACTGGAGCCTTCCCATCTCTTCTGGGCTATTTCATTTGAAGTCTTGTTTAGGTTTTATGGTTTTTTCAACAAGTTGCAAGGAAAACTTTGTATTACTAACCACCAGCCAAAAGCATTCCTCCTATGTCAGTCCCTCTTATTTCACTCACAGACTCCTATGAACAGTGATCATTTTATTTAAGTATTTGAAATGCATATTATGAGGAAAGGTGCTAACCAGTGTCCAATGACTACCTAGATGAATTTCTTGAATATTCAGAAACAGGGTTTTTTTTGTTTGGTTTTGGTTTATTATTTTATTCTTTTTTTAGAATCACAGAATTACTGAGGCTGGAATAGATGTCCAGGATCAAGTCCAGCCTATGATCCAACATCAAGCCATCAGCTAGACCAAATCACTAAGTGCTACAACCAATCTTTACTTAAACACCTCCAGGGATAGCAACTCCACCACCTCCCTGGGCAGTCCATTCCTGTGTTCTATCACCCTTTCCATGAGGAAGTGCTTCCTAAGATCCAACCTAAACCTCTGCTGGTGCAGCTTCAGGCAATGACCTCTTGTCCTGTCACTGGTTGCCTGGAAGAAGAGCCCGGCCCCCACCTGACTACAACTTCCCTTCAGGTAGTTGTGGAGAGTGATGATATCCCTCCTGAGTCTCCTCTTCTGCAGGCTGAACAACCCC
>JANHFX010025415.1:39857-96436 GCA_027560015.1 Chloroceryle amazona
TTCCAGAAACCTCCTGGACTGCCCCCTTTCTGCTGTGTTATACTTCCAGCAGACATCTGGTAGGTTGAAGTCCCCCACAAGAACAAGAAGGTTACTGACATCTCCAAGTTGTTGAAAGAATGTCTCATCAGTGTCTTTAACCTGGTCGGGTGGTCTATAGCAGAGTCCTACCAGGATATCAGCCTCATTACCCTTCCCCTTTATCCTTATCCATAGACTTTCCACCATGGTATATCTAACATTGAATTCAAGACAGCCAAAACACTCCTTAATGCTACCTCTCCACCTCTCTTTCCTTGTCTATCCCTTCTAAAGAACCTGTAGCCATCCATTGCAGCACTCAAACCATGTGAATCATCCCACCATGTTTCCATTATGTCAATTATATCATGGTTTCCCTGGTGCACAACAGCTTCTAACTCCTGCTGTTTATTGCCCGTGCTATGAGCATAGGCATATATGAACTTGATCCAAGGTACAGGTATCGTCTCCAACACTGGTGTGTCCCCGCAAGGCTTATCCCTATCAGTCCCGGGTTTGCCCCCTCCCCCTTTGGTTCTAGTTTAAAGCCCTCTCAACGAGGGCTGCTAACTCCTGTGAGAAGATCATTTTCCCAAGCTTAGATAGGTGAACCCTGTCTTCTGCCAGCAGGCTTGGTGTTGTGCATGCTGAGCCATGGTCAAAGAACCTAAAGTTCTGTTGGTGGCACCAACCCTGGAGCTAGGTATTAAGCTCTGAGATTCTCCAGTTTCTTCCCTCATCGTTTTGTGTGCCTGCTAGGATGGAAGAGAATATTACTTGGGCTCCCAAGTCCCAGATTAGTCTCCCCAATGCCCTGAAATCATTCTTGATTCCCCTCAGACTTCTTGTGTCGATTTCCTCACTACCTACCTGAAAGACCAGTAATAGGTAGTAATCAGAGGGGCCTACCAGGTTAGAGATCTTCTTGGTAAAGTCTCTACCTGGGCCTCAGGGACACAGCTTCCCTATGGGTTGTGTGTCGTTGGCAGATAGGGCCCCTCCATTCCTCTGAGGAGGAAGTCACCTAGACAACTACTCTTCTTGTTTTCTTAATAGGAGAGGTTGTCATACGAGTAGGCTGTCTTGTCTTGGGCCACTCCTCTGACCCAGACAGACTGGGTCATTGTGTCATCTGTGCCCCTCTACCTCCAGAGCTTTATACCTATTCTGTACATGTATCTGAGGGGTTACTGTAGGAAGGGAAGGGGGGTGCCTGTAACCCCAAGCAGGAACTTGCTTCCATCTTCCCTCATCTTGCTTGTTTTTGTTAGCCTGGTGGCAGGAGGGCAGAAGACTCTTTTTCTTCATGTGTCTCCTGGTGTACCTGCCTCTGTGATGGTAGAGTGTGAGTCCACCAATCTCTCTGCTCCTCAGATTCTCTGATACTTCTTAACCTCTGATTTGTGATTCAGCTTGTATCACAGCTGTACCTATTTCATCATCACAGGAATAATGGTATCATAGACTGAAAAAGAGTTTTCAGACAGATGCAAACATCTGCATCTTTCAGAATTGAAATAAATTCTACTCAAAAGAAAAAAAAAAAGCGAGTCTTCAGTGGCATAACTGCACTAAACAGAGCTGTATTCTAGTCAATAGCCTTACTAGTAAAAACTTGCAACAAGAAGATAACTAATGTGCAGGGAATAGGACAGTGTGACAAGGAGATGCTATACTACAACTGGTGGTCAGTCTTCATATTTTCTTAGACTGCTACACTGACTGAAGAGTGTCCCCCCGGTTTTAGCAGAACGAAAATCTTGCTGACAGCAGGCTTATATGCTAATAAATTAGCTCCACTTTTGCCTCAAAAGCAACTGCAGCAGCCTGAGGGACTTCCTCCACAGTGCACCTGCATGGGAGTTGTACCCATACAACAATAAATCAAGGAGCAGTTGGAATGATATAACTACACTGCCATGTTGCCTTTGAAATTTTTTTTCCACATACAAAAGCTCCACAGATTCTTTCCCCTCTGAAATATCTTGTGTGCTTTGGCACTCCATGAAAGAGAAGTATGGTTCAAATGGTCCGGCTTCTGTCAATTCAGCTGTAGCTTTCTACCCATCAGGGTGCAGGAACAGCTCAATGTCACAGGTTATTCATTAATGATTAGGCAGAAGCTTCCCACAATTGCTGGGTAGTGTTAAAGTTCACAATGCTGTTTATATTGCTTTTGTCCTTAAAGCTCAGACTGAAGATCAAAACAGCAACTTAGTGATTTTCTACGTAGTGGCCCATTAGTCCTTCCACAACACAGAGCTGCAACAAATCAGCTTTGCTGGCAGTATTGGGAGTAAGAGGGAGTATGATTGTGATAAATGGGAACCACTGTGGTCAAATCATACCCAACAAGGATGAGAGACTCGAATGAAATTCCAGGTGTTCAAACTGAGTTAGTGTTGACTATGGAAATATTAAATAGCTTCCTTACTACTGCTCATCATCCACCACTGAAAGCAATACACATAGTCCTCAAATTGGTCTCTAAGCATGATAAACTATCTTCAAAACAAGAGGAGCCCTGTACTTGAAAATTAAAAGGTTCTACTTCCTTGTTTGCTTTTAAGAATACTTCACAAACATAAAAACCACTGCAATGAATCACCTCAGACTCCTGGACTCTGCTCTCACACTCTGCTAAGCATTTTCAGCCTTCCTTTCAGCTGGTGTCAGACTTGAGAGGGCTCAGCCTGAGAGAATCACCTGCTGGATACCATAGCTAATAAGGGTGTTAATGCACTGATGAAATGCTCAAAGAGAAGAGGAGTCCCCAGACTTTGGCAACAGAAGAGAAAGTAATGCTTTAAATGAAATTTTAACTATTAATTATATTTATCTGAATCCTCAGACTTGCAAAGCATAATGAAAAATGCATCAATGCAGCATTACCTTTAGCTGCACATACTAAAAAAGAAGTAAGATCTATTCTGAAGTGTTTAAACATTAGCTGAGAGCCAATTCTACACAAGCAAACAGTTTTTAAAACAGTACAGCTAGTGCTGTGGCTTACCTAAACAAATGTTTGGACTCTGTTGTTTTATACAACTCCACCAGCAAACAGAAAATGAAGCAATTAAAAGAAAATGAAGTCACATAATAAATAATTTACGTAAACTTACAAACAACATCTTCACATAAAGCAGAACTATGGTTTTCATGGCTTGCAGAGGCTTTATTGAAAAATAATAATGAAGTCTGGCATGTTTCACTATTTACTTCTCCCCATATGCACTAAACCCTATATATGATGACTGTGTTTACTATACAAGCATACACACTAGAAGACTTTAAGTGAATAGGGATAATGAAATTCATTAACTGTAATTTTAAAATGTAATCAATTGCATGCAGTCAAAATAAGAAATATGGGAAAATGCAGTAAAAAGTGACCTACAGATTTGGAGTTCCTTGGTTCCAGCACCAGTGAGAGCTTGTAGATATCATCTTCAGTGTGATAGAGGTCCAAGGACAGCTATGTGTAAGAAAGAGAAAAAAAAATTATTTTTTTCACCAGTAATATTTATTAGAGTGGGTTGGTATGACAGCCTTGTAAGCAGAGATCACCTCTCACTGAAGCTAAACAAAGTTTTGCTGCTCGGAGGTCAGGATACACACTGAAGCTACTTGCAGCTACTGGGAAAGCAGCTTTTCACAGAGGTAGCATAACCTACACTGGTGAGTACACATTACTGTTCACACCTGTACTGAGCCAAGCAGTTGCTGTACCCAAGGGCTGTCACAACCTGCATCCCAACATGTTGAATGAGAGAGGCTGCATGTTGACCTCATCCAAAGAAGAATGTTGATACCAAAGACCATCCTGACCCAAAACTGTTTCTTTTAGCAGCTCAATGGTTGTGGCAGATCTCAGGGAGATAACATGGTGAATATAAAAATTGCAGGAAAGAAGCTGCAAAGGGGCCAGGCTAGAAGGACTCCAGAATGTGTTCTGGTCAAGTTTTCTTCCTGAAGAAGGGTCAAAATACTGCAGCCCTTCTACAGAGGTCAGCCCATGCAGCAAAATCGTCTCTGGGAAGCCCTGGGCACTGACACAGGTTTGAGAGAGGTAAGCCAGCTTTGGAACTACTGTTGATGCAGCAAAGTGCTCCATGAAGAGCAATCATAGTTACTTTAGACCAGCTTGGTCTGTTCATGATGCCTTCTCACAAAGTAAGGCAAATTAATTTTCAGCTTTTATTTTCAGAGAACTGAAAGATGCTTTTCTTTCATGTACTCATTGTTTTCTATATAGGATTTATTGATGGAAAAGAAGGGGCATAAATACACTTAAAGTGAAAATAATTTGTTTGGTTTTACTTTGGCAGATGTAGTCTTGTGCCAGTGCAGGTCTGCCGTAAATTCTTCAGTTGGAATGATGAAGGAGAAAAGTAATCAACACTGTGACTAGTGAGATGAAACAAACATTGCACATTTCCTGTTATCATGTCCCTACATTAATTGGTTTGGAGTAACTGACAAGATTTGAAGTTATCATCTACCTTGCAAATTTGCAATTAAGATAAGATTGAGTTAAAAAGATGGTTTGCAACACGCATATAGAATTGTTAGACTAAATGACTGTGACAGAAAGCTATTTTTAGAGAACCTGAAGTGTTGAATTAGTAACAAGCAGGACCAGTGACATCGTACTGCAAAGCCACCTCTAGGAACAACCTTCTTGAAGGCACAATTTTGTGCAATGAGAAAGGAAGGAGTTGTGCCCTTTCCCAAGATCAGTACACATGCCAGAGCGAGCACATGGCTTTAGAGATGTCTGGATTTTGCATCATTCGTTCTGTTTAAATGTAACACTATGCCGATTTTTGCGCTTCATAATTTGGTTATGGGCACCAGTGAAAGCCTGCACATCCTGCAAATTTCTTCACCCAGCTGGCATGCTGCTGTAACAGAGGAATGTAAGGACTTGTCCTAAAGATTATGTAGATCCAGCAACTGCTGTAACAAATACTGTTCATGTGCTTAGTTATTCAGTGGCTGTATTCTTAGGTTCCTTGCTGGTATAAAAGAAGAACTCAGTTGGAGCTAGCGATACTATCAGGTCAGTCTGGGACCGACAGCAGAATTGCCAGTTCAAAAGGCCTTGCCATGTTCCTACTAAAGAGCACTGTTTTCTCAGCAGGCCAGATGAGAAGGGTGTGGATTTGGGGATGGAGATGCATTAGAATTAATTTAGCAGATTTGTATCTCCCCTCCCTGTATGACCCAACCTTATCATAAGCAGCAGTTATAAATTCATTAGGCACAATGTGTAGGCACACAGTGGACAAGTTATTGTCTAATACAGAACTTTCAAATACTAGCAAAAAAATTACAGGTATGATGACTATGCAGTTACATAAGCTTTCATTTTGCTCTGACGGATAAAGTGTAATCAGAGCTTTCCTAGGACAACCTTTACAGCAGGTGGCATTTTCCATTCTAATCTGACTCTCACTGCTGTCCTCTTTTTTTTCCAAGCAATTTTTGAGGGGATTGAGGAGGAAGTTGAGGAAGGGATCAGAAAGTCATGGCTTTTTTTTTTTCCCCCCCCCTGTAAGTGGAAATTACTGAAAACAAATTAGGGAGGGTGACTTTCAATTTGATTGTTTAGATATTTCTCATTCTCTTCTCTAGACTGTACAAATGACTGGGACTTTCCAGTCATTTGCATATAGTCTCAGAACAGGTTAGAGAAATAGCTGTTGAGACCTAAAAATAGTGGGGGGGGAAAGGTGGCACCAAAGAAGTTGTAATGCAGTTCATATAAATACTCTGTAGATTAGCTGAGAGACTGAGATCCTCTTCCAATCCACAGAAAGTGATGAAACATTTACCCACAGGCTTTTATTCATGTTGTGAAATAAAAACAATGTGGAAATACTGCACAGCAGGTAGGGAAATTCCTTATGTATCCTTACCAAATGTTAAGTTTTCTAATGATGAAAATGTCATTAGAGATATTATTCCTCTCTGGTGCACTGCCAAGCTCATGCTAGGTACTCTGTTACTACTTCTAATAGGGCAGAAAAGGAGGAAGAACCACACAGACTAAAAGCAAGCATGCACTAAGATGTGAGTCTATCTTCATGTAGTGCACTCTGGCTCACAGGCAGCTGAGCTGTGTCACACTTACTTCTCTTGCCCCTATAACTCAAACTCATTTACACATTATCAGATCACATCACTACACATCACTAAAGCTCCCATTCAGCTTTTGCAGTCTCCTGTGCCAGTAATCGTGATATTTTGTCTCACTGCCCTCCATACAACAAACCTTTGCCTTAATTCCTTCATTTTAACTTCCATGCAAAATCACAGAATTGTCACAGTTGGAAAAGACCTCTAAGAATACCATGTCCAACTATCAACATCTCACTATTCCACTAGAGCATGTCTTGAAGTGCCTCATCTACAAGATTTTTGAATTGCCAAACATCATCATTTCCAAACCACTTGAAAGGGCTCCACCACTGCAGAAAAGAAAGACCAGGACAAATTTCCATAGGCCCCCGTAGTCCAGGAAATACCCATTTTATCCTTTTTGTGCAAGTTGTTGGACTAGCAAACCAGCATCCAGTGATTTAGTTGTCAAGCAAGCACAGGCCAGGCTGTCAGCAGTTGCTAAGTGTGGTGTAAAAGGCAATACTGCAAGGGATGGAGACTGGGCAAGACATTTGCACATTGCTTATCAGGACAAAACACCTACTAAAAGCCTGCCTGCATAGAAGCAGCTTGATGGGAAAACAGCAGAAGTGAACAAATAGTTGGGTCACTTGATTAACACACAAATGAAAAGCATTCTGCACATTTATAAACATTTACTCGTTTTGAAAGGGAGTTTCTCTAAGTAAGTTAAAGATGAGAAATATTTTCTACAGTTTATATTAGAAAGGGAAGACCTAGCAATAAATAGAGTAGCTATTTCTTCAGTCTCTGAAAACTGAGGATGACTTTGGCATCAAGGGAGGCTAAATCTGCTAAAAGATCATTTGTGCGTAGCAAGGTCAACTATTTTTAGTCAGTTCTTGTCAGCTTTGGGCTGCAATCCTAGCTTTCTTCTCCTTTTTCTCTGACCCCAGCCTATAATTTAAAATTTTCTTATTAAAAAGATTGACAAAAACATTTCACCTACTATTGAAGTTCATTACTACTGTTGAAGAGATCACTGTGGGAAAAAAAAAAAAAGTACTGTAATGTATTCATCTGTACAAATGAGGACAAAACCTTCATACTGGAAAAAAGTGAGAATATCCATAATATTATGGGATGTACCAAAATTCAGATACAGGAAACTTTTCTAGAAATTTTATCCTTTCCACTGTTTCAAATCAAAACTCCCACACTATCAAACCTACTTGACCCACAACTACACTTCTAGTGACTACTATGAGGACAGAATTACCCACAAAAGGTTTTAGGTTACCTACAGCTCTCTACCTAGGATACCTATGGCTGTCTCCATTATTACTGAAAGGTACCATCAAGAATCATTCTAACAGGTAAAGAGCAGCACAAGTTAATTTTAATCCAGAATCAGGTCTGGAATCAACACTGCAGCATGCAGCTTCATTTATTTACAGTCAGATTGGCTCAACTATAACCAAAATCAACACAGTTGTATTAGGGATCAATACATCAGAACATAGTAAGCAAAAAAGTACTTGTCGTACTCAATTACTTCTCTTGGTAAATGATACATGCTGAATGAAATATTACATAGATATAAATAAAATCCTTATAATTTTGCTTAAAAAAACCCAAACATACCAAGGATAATATTAAAAAAAAAAAAAAAAGTGAAATACATAAAGTCTAGTTGATGCAATAATGGTAATGAACCTGCAAGGTCTTAGAAAAATTTCAAGACTTCTGCTCCTTTTGGAAAGCAGGCTGTCACCCAAAAGAGAGAACAGCTGTGGTTCAGCTTCCATCTCTCACTTCATGTCGTCTTATTTCTGCCCTTTTGGGCTCAGTTTCTTATTGCTCAGTTCTCTAAAAACTCAGGTTTCACTTCCCCTTACTCACAGCCAAGCTTGTAAAAAACTATAAACTTTCTGAAACAAGCAGGGAGGAGAAGAGTGGCAAGAGATGAGAAAGCAACTCCCAATACCTACTAAGCCAAAACAAGGTAAAAAATATCTGCCTTTATAGTGTAATATTTTAATTAGGTGGGTGTCGCATTGGACACTACACAGTCCCTTCTCCTCCCTGTCCCACTAGCCATGATTAGTACTTGTTTCCAGGTTGCTTCTGGAATAGGAGAAGGTTCTCCTATTTCCCCTAACTTTCTTGTTCCTCTTTACAATGAAGCCACAGGTATATATCCACACTGTCTTGGCTGCTTCAAACTTAGGCCCGTATTTGTCAGCCTCCATAGTGTAAACCCCTGTCCCAGCACAGATCCATCACAAACTACAACCTTAATTTCTAATTTCTTAATGTTTAATTTCTGGGTTTTCACATTTACAATCATTTTAAAGTAAAGCGTGTAAGGACAAAATTAAAAGCTCCTGCCCAGTAACCCTCCAGTTAAGGTCTTTAGCTAGAATGAGCTAGATAATGAGAGTCACCTCAAGTCTGTGACCCGACTGAGGCAAAGCAGGAATTTGGTTCCCATCTCCCCAGGAGGTAAATTCTGCATTCATACTATCCAACAAAATAAATACTGGAAAAACTCTGAAATTTTTTAAGGAATACAACTGATTTAAGGAGAGCAAAAAGATTCTCTTTCAGTCTGGATTAGAGATCTGAAAGAGAACAAGAACAGAAACAGCAGAAAATTATTACAATTTACAAGAGTTCTTTACCTAACGTGACATATTTCAGACTACTCTCAGATGAGTAGGTGGCTTTTATTTGCTTGCAGTATCAACTGGTTTATAATAAGATTCCCTCTTTTTTTTTTTTTTAAGTTTTACATGTTCTATCTTTAATTCCAAGACAACTCTTTTTGCCCATGACCTGAACAAACTGTGGTGTTGGGTCAAGCACTGTTGTAGTGAAGATCAGCGCTAAAATGACTAAATTTAAACAGAAGGATTTGACCTGATGGTTCAGGGTCCATGCTTCAGTATGTTTTGAAATAAAGTGTACTATTTCTTAAAATGATAGTCATTGTTTACATATTAAAAACAGGACTGAAAATTTAATTCCTTTTACCATTGACAGCTTTTTTAAACCATATTTTATTCAGTCTTTCAGAAATCTCATTTCCTTTGCTTTGAAATGGGACATACAAATCCTTATCTGCAATTTGTATGTGCAATCTTCAAACCTCCTCAAATGTAGCCACTCCAAAGGGGTAAGAGGAGGGAAAAGAGCAGGGGTTGCAGGGGCTCTTTAACACCATACAAGAGTTTGTTTTTTTTTTTCTGGATAGGAAGAGAACTGTCGCACACAAACCATACGGGAGTAAGAACAGAGTGACAATCATAGTGGAATTTCGCTTGTGTGTCTATGACATGTCACCTGATCTTGGCACAAGAGACATAAGTCTCAATTTGAAGTAGTCAGAAGTCAGTTTTAACTTGTAACACAAACACAGCCCTCCTGTCATTCTTAAAAAAAATAATTGATTATAATCCTGTTACTGCTTCCAGCCATCACATAGGGCAGTAATGAAAGTCTCTTTGTCTTTACTCACACATCATGTGAACTTGTTTCTGGTTTGTATTCTCTCCCTTATCTTTAAAATAGGCATAATAAAGCACACTTATCTCTACAGATATGAATATTCCTACTGACATCCAGCATGTGAATAACTGAAGTGAATGGAAATATGCTCGTTACTTACGGTTAGCAGGTTAATTAAATCCATATTAGGCTCTAAATGATGAGAGGCAGTTTGCAGGGAAACCAGTTCACTCAAGGTGATGGAAAGCTGTTGCATTTTCACTATGTTAACTTTGTTCTCATCTATCCAGTCAGGAAAAATGACATGAACAGCAATCAAGTCTTTTAAATGAACTCCTAAAATAGGAATTTTGAAGCCAACACAGTCAGCAAAAGACTTGCGGTAGTTGCAGTAGTTTCCATTGGAAGAGACCAGCTCTGTCATTTCGCTCCAGTCCTACAAATAGCCAGAGAAGCAAGTCTCCGTGAAAGCATTCATAGCACTTCCTTAACCTGTTTTAAATGAGCACAACTCATGTCATGGTGTTGCCAGTGTTAATCTCCTCTCTGGCACAGGTAATCAAGCAGAGGATCTCCATGAGCTGATCCTTTCCACCAAGAGTAATGAAACCAAAGTGCCTTTTAGAATGCCCTGCCGTGATCCAAGTATTGTGCTGATAAGACACCTGAACTGCAGAGCCCATCAGACCTCAAAGAGGTGATGTTCTGATCAATATGACTATACTCTGGAGTCCACCATACCTTTGTGACTTCTGAAGACAGATGAGAATGAGTTTCTTTCAGGCGAGAAATAGAGCTGTGACTGAGACCTCCCACAACAGCCATCAGTGTGTTAAAGTTCTGGAGGTGAAGGAGCTTCTGCAGGAGAGATTGATCATGAGTAATTAAAAATCAAGGAAATACACATGGCATCTATCCAGTGTCACACATGAGAAGTGAAAGGAGACAACCTATTTTTATCTATAACAATATCTATAACACTATCAATGCAAAAGCAGAAATCACTAACCAGATGATCTAACAGAATGGTTCAGCATTTCTTTTTTTAATTAGCATAGTTCCACACAAGCACGCAATAGTGACAGTTGTCAATCAGAATACAACAAAGAAAAATTATGTTACAGTTATGTCTTCAGACATGCCACACTTGAACAAATAACCCGCAGTGATGTTGAACAAACTATTCACTGAGGAAACAGCACAAAGAGGATCCAGTTTGTTTGTTTACTGCAATCTCTTTGAATTAATATTGCTTTATACTGGAGGAAAAATATGCAAGACCTACCTGTGCAACATTGATAAACTTTGTGATTACTTCTGCCCTTTGCTGGGGTGTTGGTTTGCTGAGAACCATGAGCTGGACCCATTTGGAGATACCATTAAATAAAGCAATAGATCTCTCCAAAGTAGGATTGTTCTCCAAGCAGCCATGGATCACATAGCTTTGGTAGTCTGTGAACTAACAGAGGAAAGGATCTTCAGTAAAATGGTGGACAACTTAAGAATCAAATTGAAGTTTTGCTTTTTTTTTTTTTTTTCCTTCTAAAATGCCTCTTGTACAGAAAGTGACCAAGATGCAGGGTCAGTAGACCCTGCTGAACATCAGTTCTTTCTTAAGATTTTATTGTTGTTTGTTACTTAAATGCTAACTTAAAACTTTAGTGTTTGTCAGGTAATACAGCAGCATGCACAATGAGCATGATTACTGTTTCTGTGGAATCATCTTTCCCATAATTTACTCAATACTTACAACATTTTATTCATATTCTCATGGCATGATACTCTATAGGAATTATCTAGTGCTACAAGCAAGAAGCATATAAGTAAGAGCTTTCATTGCACTCCAATATCCTGACCAGCTGTTTGTAAAGATGGAATCTTGGTCCCACAGAAAACAACAGGGAGCTCTGTTACTCTTTGTGAGAGCTCAAACTGCATCCTGAGAAGCTAACTATGCACCCATTTTCTTCCTCCCTATGTAAAAAGAAATAATCTGTAGCATAAGGAGCTACTTCTGCTAAATCTTGCTTCTTTTGATGTTATTGTTCAGCCCCTGTATGTTCAGGGACATAGTTCTACATGGGAGGGCTACTGGTCTCAAGGATTAGACTTCCCTTAATGTTTGGAAAACATTTTTTCAACTGTCCCTTTAAGATGAGTTTTCAGAAGCTTATGACTTAACTTTGGGTAGCGCAGGGAGTTTATAATAATGCCTGCCAACACAGGTTCCTTGGTCTTATCTGATCAAAAATTGTCTGCTAGAAGACCATATGATGGCATATGCTCTTACACAGCTCATCTCAGAGCACCTGCTCTGAAATAAATAGAATCTCAGTGTTCAGATATTTTTTAATGTTTTCTGTTACAGTTAATGTTGCCTTTTCTTTTACTTCACATTTTTTAAATAGGTAAAACCAAAGACAGGTTTCAGACTAATAACCTTTTACAATTACATAGCTTTGAGATAATGCTTTTGTCTACCTTGCAAAAATGGGTGGCACTCTTGCATCTCTGAACAGTTTACAGCAAATCACCTGGTCTCACTGACATCTCCTAATAAGTGCTAGTTATTTCTCTGTGGCAGTTCTCAATTGTTCTTTATATTAGATTACTGAAACTGAGTTCATTTTTCACCTTCTGTTTTAAGCAGTGCCGCTCACTTTATTTCCTGGAAATGTGCTGTTCTTACAACTTTTTGGTTACCAGTTGCATATAAACAACACATTTTTCATACCATTTCATTGCATTCCAGGATATTAAAAGATTAAGTAAATCTAACTTGTTTCAGAGAAACACCTGAAATAGCAAATTTCAAGCTAAAGAATTAACAGATAAATTAGAAACAGCAAGGGAAAAAGAAAATTCATTACAGGTCTGAGTTTTCTTTCTGGAATTCCCAAAGGAATTAAGTTATATCCTAAGTCTATTTAGAAATCCACCCCTTTTTTCTTGTCCCTCCTTCTTTGAGGTAAGCACTGCACGGATCACAGTAGGGTGTTTTCCCATGATTTGAAGTGTAGAGTAACAAATCTTTGAACATAATTAAATGATGTCAAAAGTGATTCTGTTTAGACTGGTCTCAGCTCCTCAGTGGTCTCTTTTTCCTTCCTCTCTTGAAACAAACAAAAGAACCTCATATATTTTTCTTAGTTTTGGAGTTTGAGTTCTTTCATGCTCCTAAACACTTTTTTTAAAAAGTCTCGTTTTTGTTTTGCTGAAGAGATGTTGTTATCTTCAGAGTTTACTGCCACCAAGATACAGTGGCATCATGTGACCTTTTCATATGGTATTTGCCAGCAGAAGTCAATATTCCTTTTGGCATTTGGATTACTAATTTGTTTTGCTTTAGCTTCTACTTTCATCTTCATCCATTTTTTGCTCTCGTTCACGTACAATCCTGTGTGAAAAAGAATTGACTGTATATGAATTTTCCTTAGTGCCAATATAGGAGAAGGAGGAAAGAGAAGTTGTGCTGCCTCTATTCTTGCAGACTTTCAAGACCCAACTGGCTAAGTCCCTGAGGAACATGATCTATTTCAGAGGTGATGATGCTTTGGGTAGGGGGTTGGCCTAGAGGTCTCCAGAGATTCCTTCCAGTCTGAGGTATCCTCTGATCCTAAGTTGGCAAATGAAAGGACAGTTTCTGAAGAAGTGAAGAGAGACTACAGAAGGTCTACATATATTTCAGTCACTTCAGTAATTACTAATTGCAAAGACTTTGATATTTCCTGAAAAGTAATAACTATGTTCCTTGGAGGAAAAAAAAAAGACCCTGAAGATTTTGAACAATAATATTACTTTAACCAATTGCTGCAATACATGGCTGCAGTAGCTTTTAGCAGCAATTTTTGCCCAGAATTTCTCCCCAGAATTAATTTCTGTCACTAAAAGCATCAATCATGAAAAAGATCAAGGAAGTGCTGGTGCAACCATGGCTAATGTATATCATAGGAAGGATTATAAAGATTTCCTACTCCGACTTTCATTGGAAAAATGTCGTAAATGTTAAACCATATGAATGCTCTTTAAGGACAGGCACCTAATTGCAAGCGACAAAGTTGTAGGCTTCTTACAGAAATTCTCCTAAAAGATTTATGCTCCAGAAAGGTGAGATGTTCAGCCAGCTCAATGGGCTCCAGATGGTCAAACAGCAGGCAGGCTTTCCCTTTCTTGGATATCCTCTTCCTCTGTGTAACTCTTCTCATCCAGTCATAGGAAGGACTGCAACAGAAAATAGGTACAATCCTCATTTCTGTTTGGGCACACATGATTGTAGTCCACAGTTTGCACCCATTGTATAAAATTACCAAGAGACAGATCATGAGTTTTCTGATCTGTGACATTCAATATACACAGAGTAAGACCCATTCAGGTGCATAACAGAAGATTAGGGTTTCAGAGGCGCTACTGCAAATGACAAATAATAGCAGATTTCTATCAGAACAAAAGAACAATGTACTCATCTCTATGGTACAGGAAGGCATAATTGAAAAATGCCTTGGGAATACAAGAAGATCAGGTCACACCCATTTCTGATACAGAATTAAAAAGAGTTAAATATCATCAAGGATTAATTTTTACTCTCTAGTATCACAGGTCCATGAAATAATGGAACAGCAGAAACTGTCAGTGAAGCAGCTAACAAAACAGGAAGAAGTGAGTGGATAAAAAGGTAAATAGTTTGCTTGCAAGCAATGGTATAATTCCTACCCATATATAGTAAAAACACTTCAGAAAGCAGAAAGAGGTTACTAACAACATTTTAAAGTGAAGATTTAAGATACAATAGTCAAGTGATTTCACTGTTACTGTTATTGTTCTTGCAGAGTCTTGCAGCCTTCACTGAAATTTGTAGTGCTGTTCTTCCAGGTTATAATGACATTTTTAAATAAGGAAAAGTCACTAAACATATGCCATACTTTAAAAGAAAAACTACAATATCAGGTGAGGTACAAGAACCTGTCTGGTGATGTTTAAAAGGTCCCATTCATTTCAGTGTGTCAAGGAAATAGTAGAGCAATAATTTTGATGCAATATAACTACAAATGTGAATGCTAAAGATTATCCAGTTAAAACATAGAAAAGTAGTGCACAAAATCATTAGAAAAAAAAATAACAGGTTACTGATGAGAGAACAAAAAATCTTAAGAAAATTCAAGATTTACATGTCAATTACTATATTGCTTGACATTTTGTATGAAACATATAGAAAAAAATGTAATATTAATCAATTCACTCTAGCTTTGTTAGAAAAAATACTTCTTTCCCATTTATATTAAAAACTTATATACAAATAAGAATCTTCTCTTTACTGTCACACAACAACTAGAATTTCAGATTTTTAGCAATTTCAAATTTAGAAGGCAATTTAATCTTTTTGTAACCGCTTTTTTGCTCTCTCAAGATTGAGATGATCCTTAATATATTTATATTTTTCACAGAACTAGAATTCTGCTCTTACAGAGGCAAAGATGTCAAAGATCATAACATCCTTACATGCTGGAGATATCAATGAGATGGATGTGATCCTCATATCCAAGTTGGCTGGCTACTTCTCGAAACTCTTCAGTCAGACGAATCAGCCCAAGATCCAAGTTAAACTCTGCAGGAAATTCCAAAATCCAGTATCTGAAATCCAAACAGTGGTTCAGAGATGCCCCGGGATTCATGTGTAACTTTCAGTGGTTAATATATACTCACATTTTATTCAGTAGGACTTACAAGTATTTTGAACCCAATAAATATTTCAGCTCTAATGGCTTTTGGAGAGATGGGGTGAAATATCCTAAATTTTGCTGTCATGATTATCTGTGACACTGAAGTGGCAAAGCCACTAATATAGTGATAGAATATAATATAATTTCCTTTGGTTAACTCACCACAGCACAACACAACAGCATTCTATTGAAATGTGAAATTAAAATGATACCTCAGATGACACAAAAGGCACACACACCTGTTCTGACACATGCTGCCAGGACACCCAAATGACACTCATACTTATCCCTTGTCTAAGTGAGACCCTTTATCTGCTCAGAAAAGATCATTCTGTGAAAATGAAAATGTGAATTTGAGTGGCCATTCTACCACAATAACCATATAAATGAGTTTTCTCCTCTGGGGTATGGAAAAGCCTTTATCAGTGATACTTTCAGTACCTCCCTCCCTTTCTTCACAGAAGTAGAACTTCATCCAGAGGTAAAAAGGAAAAACATTTGTTTGAGGGAAGTAGGTCATAATCATGTTAGCTTAAAAATTCATGCTTTCTCTTCTACAGAGAAATGTACACACACAGCCTAACACATGAAAGCTTTCCCATAGAAACAAAATCAGTAACAATGTAAGGATCAGAACATACTCAACCTGTAATAGCTTTGGCATCACTAACACATTTCTGTCATCATAAATTATGTAGGGATTGCATGAACTGAAGCTGATAGCTCAGAGATAATCTTCCTCTACCATGATAGATTAAATCTTGAAGAAAAATATATATCTTCTCTGTGTGGCACTGAACTAGTCTCCCTCTAAGAAACATCACATGCAAATACCAAGTAAATCATAGCACAGGTTTTCAATGAGCGTTTTACATCAATACAGTTAAATGTCTTAAAGACTGGATGGCTCAACATGAACTTTTTTTTTTCCACAGAAAATCACTAAGATCAAGGTTTAAAAAAACGTGAACACAAAAACCTCTTTGTAATTCCATGGTTTAGTTTTAATCTTAAAAAAAAAATAATTATACGGATAGTGTTCACAGTAACATAAAACCAAAATGCTAGGCTATCAGAAGCATGCTTACCTCATGAAATAACAGATCTTTAATCTGAATTCATTGCAGTTCTCCCCAGTGGCATCTCTATAAGTAGGATAGTTAAAGAAAGCTTTGTGTGCCTTGATCCATTAATGCTGGTTTTATCCACAGAATGCTCTGACACTAGACCAGCTAAATAAAAAGAGAGTATAAATTTTTTCTTCTAGAGATAGTCACAGTATGCTCTGAAATTTCATTTACTTTCACAGCATTTTAGGGGGGACAGACCATTTCCTGGTTAACACTTTGGTTTTTGCCCAAGCAAAAATGTCTCTATTATACTATGCTGAATATTCTGTTGAATGGTTTCTTGCAAGTTTTGGCTAACCAAATATGACAATACTTCTGATTACTGAAGTCTTTAAGAGGCATAAATGACATCTAGGTGCTTAGCTACCACTGATTCATACTAGTCCAAGTCCAGCCAACCATTACAGATTTGAAAAGTTATCTTGGCAATATATTTCCATTTATTAAAAGTTAATACAAAGAATGCGTAAGAAAATTTGTACATATGGAAAGAAGTCCATAACCAATAGCAGAAAGAAGCTCATAGACTTCCATCTTCTGGGTTGAAAATAAATCTCACCCCTAAACTTTGTTTGTCACTAATTAATTGACACATTTTTACATGCAGTGAGAAAACCAATCTGGTTTTGATGTTGTAATATCAATTTGCAAGTCTTCCTGAAAGGATATGTGGACAAAAGCTTGCCAGCCAGCTCTGTGGAAGGCAAATACCACCGGTGCATTAAAAGAAAGGTTCTTGGCAAATGGCTGGAGCATTGATTTCCTTTGTCATCTGCAAAAGAGAAAGAAGTGAGTTAACCACATTATTCATTAACAGAGAGGAGCTTTTATTCTTCAAGTGGAGTCAGAAAGGATCAAAAGTGGCAATGCTGAGTCATTATCTACCAAATAAGTAGGAAACAAAACCAAAGACGACTAATATTCCTTTAGTCACAACTACTGCTAGACTATAGTGGTAGATAAAAAAAATTTAAAAATCAGCATAGACAACAGGCCATAGACAGAAAAACAGGGTATGGAAAGCACTATGCTAAACGTTATGCGATGACACTGCCACTAATTCAAAGAACAAATCCAAAATTAGTCCACCAGAAGCTGTGAAGATGGCTTAAGTACAGCCACTTCTAATATTTGGCTCTTTGCAGCTTTATAGCTTTATGTTAACCATTAGACTGTTAACAAAGGGACCTGATTCTAGGAATGCAATGTCAAAGCAGCACCTCATGTCTGCACCCAGGGTCCCATCTCCATCTGCCATAGAAACCCCTGCATCTTTTCAGTGTAGCCTCTGAAACCACAGAAAGAGTTACTGACAGGCTGGCTCACTATCAGTTTCCTCAACATCTTCAATCTTAGATTATTCTCCGTCTGTCACTCTATTAAAAGACAGTAGATGATATGCATGTATGAAATGGGAACCACACATGGATGACAGTTATCCAGAGTGTGTATACAAGAGAGGCATGATTTCCAAAAGATAATTATATGGGCTCTGCCAGGTTTGACAGTGCTCTACAAACATGTATGTATCGGATGTACTACACTCAGCAGCAATATCTTCCCCTTAATTATTTAATCTCTCTCACAAAAAATGACTATCTCATTCCAGTCAAAAGCTGTCCTGCATTTCAAGAAAATCTAAATGTAGCTTTGTGAATTAAGGCCCCATTTCAAAGCATTTAAGCCCAGCCATGAAGTCATCTGATTGCAGTGTGACATATATAATGATTAATGGTGTTATGGATGACGGTCTGTTTCATCACTTCTTTCCCTCTGACTTGGTATATCACAGTTTAATGAGAGTAAAAAGATTACATGAGCCTTACATCATATTATTGCCAATTATCCCATGACAGTTTGGGGAATGTTTCAAAAAAATGGTCAGTAAGGCAGCTTTGTAACCACTAAAGACAAAGATCAATGCCAGAAATAACTCCTTGAATAATTCTCTTGATGAAGGCCAGAGTTTTAAAAATCTCTAGACTCACCATTGTGCATTATCTGTATTAAGAAAATTAAATACAGTGTGCATGGGATTAAAATTCTGGCCTTTGTGATTCAGGGCCAAAATGAAACATGGAAAATTTTACAGAAGAGAAATGTTGTTTGCCAAGAGAAAGATTGGTGAAATCAGAGAACAGCAGGGGTTATATTACAAGATTAATTTTAGAAACAACAAAGTAAAATATTGAAAAAGCATACCAAACATGTCAATGCAAGTGTTCAAAAGCTCATCTAATGTTGCAGCCTTCCCAAGTGGTGTTGACCCCATTGTCCTTTAATTGTTGTCAAAAAATAAGAGACATTTTCACCAAGTAGAAGGATGCTTCTTCAACTGCACAGCTTTTTCACTTTATTGTTGGTTGCATTCTTAGCTGGACTTCAAGGAAAATCTGAAGAAAGTAAAAGAAATCTTAATTACATTACTATATGGAAGACTCATCAGGATGCAATGTTTACAATTCTTTTCATCTTTTCTCTAACTGTTTTTTCCTCACAAGACACAGAGCATGTGAAAGACTGCCATAAGCTTTCCCTACATTCCAGCTTGTGTTTTTAAGTGTAGTCCAATTGTTTGTCCACAAGCACAAAATAAATTCATAGCTAGGGTCATAAAACAGAAACCAGACGGTAAATGAGGGCACGTATGTACAGTGACGCACATTTTGTTCAGGTCATTTTATTTACACTTGATAAGTCATTTTTTGTTAATAACCCTGCTTTTATGTTTCCAAGCATAACCATTTATTTCCTAAGGTTACTGGTTCATGGAAATGCTAATGGTCTTAATTGGCATAGACTGCATAAAACATTTAATGAAGTTCATAGCATACATTAAACTAGGAGGCAATTTTCCAAAGAACTTTAAGATCAGTCCTAATAGCTTGTTTAAATAAATCTTCCCATGGTAGCTGAATACTTGTAGAAAGCTGAACACATACAAATTCTTTTAAATTGTACCATACATCTACTATGCATTTAGTTATTAAATATCCATGTACCTGAAAGACAAACAAAATTGTGTTACAGATTTAAAAAAATATTTTTTTCAGGTTATATTTAAGGATGTGATCATTACTTTTTTGCTTATCTGTGACTAAGTCCCACTATTGCTTGACCCCTAGCAAGCGCATGGAAAGTGACAAGCAGTAACAAAGCAGATCCTGCAGCTTTTCTAAAAAAAAAAAAAAAAGCAACCAGCCAACAAACAAAAACTGAGTAGAGTTAAAACACTCCTTGAAGCAAAACAATGAAGAGATTTGGGAAGTTGTTTTTTAGAAGTTGTTGCACATACAAAAATTTTTAATGTTGGTCATGCAAAGCACTAAGGAATCATATACCATACATGTCTTAGTTCACCTGTAAATATAAAGCTTTTCAAACCTACCGTATCACAGAACTTGTACTGCAAATTCAGTCCTGACAGGACTGGAATCCTTCACCCTCCTTAATAATTTAGCTCAACCATCCCCAAATGCCAGTGTTACAATAAGCACAAAGTGCTCTGAGCTAGGTCCCTGAGCGCTTGCAGGATGTCACTGTGGGCCAGCCACCCAAGTGATACCAGGCAGTGGCAGCTTTGCCACTAGCTCAGCCAGCCAGCTCACAGCCACAGCATGGGCAGGCATGTGCCTTCCTCAGAAAAAGGCAGGGCCAATGTATCCTGACACAACTTCCACTGCCTAGAAAGAGCTAAAAATACTGCTCATCCAGGCTAGGTCCACCCTACTGAACTGACTGTGCCCAGACCATCTCCCAGGTGCTGAGGCCAAGTAGTAGCAGCTGGCCTATATTTACACCACTGAAGTCTCTCAGCCTCCCAGAGCTGCCATGTGTAAACTGCCTGTTGCTGACCTATGTGAATTCCCACCTACACCTGAGATCCACTTAAGAGACCACTGGTTTGGTCAAGGATCCTCCAGCAGCACAGCGTATTGCACCCGAGCACCCAGAAGGTGTCCCACACTGTGTAATTCTCTATAGATCTGGCTTCAGAGTCCTGCAGGGCTTAGGCTGCTCTAAGCATGAATCACTGTGTCGCTTGGAAGACCTTCACAGTGTATGGTACAGCCAAAGATATTGTTATTTTCAGATGGGTGTCTAAAACAGGTTCTTTCTGGTGCCATCCAATAAAGGATTTAGACATGACACACTTTTCCCTGAAGCTGAGAGAAGGACCCTGTAGGAAATAGGAACAGCTCAGTGGGAAGGGAAATTCTACAAGTCAGTGCAGTTATGATGCTGCAGCAGGCCAGATCAGCCAGCAGGAAACACAAGCAGATAGGTGCAAGCATTAGTCCTGCCCCACCAGTGCCTTCCTCCTAGATGGAAGAAAGGACTTTTCCTCTGTTCAAGTTTGGTGTTACAGAACCCCCTCTTGAAGGAACACAATCTTTTTTTTCCAAGAATCAAGCAGAGTTCCTATATGTAATGAACTGGGGCAAAACTACTCATTTCACAGAACAGCAAGCAGCCAGAGCACTTACCTAAGAAAGAGGGGAAGGTGAGTATACAGTGGTCCTTGGCTTTGAACACACGCTTGGCATTCTTTGCCCATGCAGGCATCCTAACAGTTAGGTCTGGGGCTAGGCTGGGCAGCCTCAACCCTTACTGCTAAAGCTGTGCCACTGCACAAAACCTGAAGTTGTCTTAAGTGGACCAGAGACAGAATACAGGGAGACACGTGGCTCTTTAACCTGCTGGTCAGTTCACACATGAGCCAGGGTCATTCTTCCAAGTACTGTTTATGTATTTAAAGGGAAAAAAACAAAGTAGAGCATCTGCTTGGTTTACTTGTTTTGAGAGTTAGCCAGCAGCCTGGATGTGTTTTTTAAGACCAGAACTTTGTACTTCAGCACTTTTGCTAGAAACCCACTTTGGGTATGTTTGTCCTTTTTGACTATCCCAAAATCCTTCTCTAAGTGCTTAAATTACTAGCTTGATTTTTCACAGAGCCAGCTAGCTAGATCTTCCAACTTAATCTGACTTAGATTTTATTTTTTTTTCAAGAGGAGAAAAATAAATGTTTCATTATCTATATAAAAATATTTTTAGTCAGGTATTTAAAAAATAGAATTGAGAAAAACTATTGCATTTTCTGCCTATCCCTTGAAAACTGCTGAACATGAAGTGTAGGAGGGAACATGTTTATCTGCCTTTTAAGCTTTGTTAGTATTACTATCCTGTATAATATATAGCATAGGAGAGTATCATTCCTGTCTTCTGTTGGCAACAGTATTGAGGCATCTATATAGTAATCAACAAATAATGCTCCATGAAAAATTGCAGGATTTTTAAATTACATAAGTAACTAACCAGTAGATAACTAGATCCTGTTGGTACAGTACCATCTCCTTAAACTGCCTGTCTGACCACTAAATGGCTTTATTCTCATAATGCTTCTAAAAGAAGAATAAAACATTTCTGCTGGAGGAAGATCTGGCTGACTAGGGCTAAGCCACATATCCACAGCTGAGCCAAAACCTGATATCACATCTCTTGAGTGCAGCCTCCAACAACCACAACCATTACATCATTATTTGTGTGATCAAGCACTGCTGTTCTACTAGAACAATAAATGTCTTGTGTACATCCTGACACAATTGTATCCAACAAACACTTCTAGAGATGGATGAGTAAAATACAACTATAAATTTAATCTACATAAATTAAATAAATTATATTTTGATAGTCAATGGCTCAACACATAAGAAGCACCAAAATAAAATCATGTGTAATAATACATGTATATAATGTATATATACAAATACAACAATATGTATATATAAAATGTATAATATATGTATAAAATAACTATATAATACATGTAAATAATTTAAAACTTTAATATAAGTAGTTACTATTAAAAAAAAAAGATTGCCAAAGGTGCAGTTGGACTTCCAAATAAAGATAGCCTAGAGAATGTCTGTCCCCAGATGCTCCCTAAAGTAACTTTGAGAGATCTCATTGCCATCCAGCTGTTTCAAGAGGATTCAGGGAAGCTGGAGAAGAAAAACAAAGCTCACCCAGTAAGATCAAACATTTAGTGAATGACTGCATACTACAAAGAAACTAAAAAGTTTACTGTGATTAACAGTGGCTATTAAGGACAAGGGAGGCACACAATCCTCCACAGCTATCCATTCTCATTTCTTAATCAGGTCAGTTGAAATGACAGACTCCGAGTCTTGCTGGAACCTGCCACATGCTGGGAAGGGACTTCAGGGCAATAGCCAGGACTGGGTGAAGGATGTTTTCTTTAGTCTTCACTCAAAGCCTACAGCTTTGTCTAAATGACTCCTTTCATTTAGGTAATAAATGCAACCATAGTATTCTTGTACCAAGTCACGGTATAAGGCATGTCATGCTTTACTTCATGAAATATTGCCATTATGGCATGTTCACTAGATGAAAAGCAGAAACATCTGCAGTGATATGCCCAGAGGTTACAAGTCCCTGATGGACTGAACACAGAGTCTTTTCCAAGTCTTGCTGTCACTCTGACTGCCATATGCACACAGACAGTTGCTTGGAGCAAATGGCTTTCCTTAGCACTCGTGCAATGTAATTGCATTTTGTGTTCAACATTTTGGAATTCTGGAGATGATGCTATTGTGGACTGTCTTGATAGATGTATTTAAAACCAGTATGTAGGCTGTGAGCTCCCAAGATAGCTGTGGTCAGGTGTAATATATTAGTTTTTAAATGAAACAGGATACCCTGCCAGTAAATTTGTGGTCTTATGCAAAAGCAGCAAATGGTGTGAACAGAGTGGGCAGCACACAGTCAGGTTTTAAATGTTGACTACTGTCGTTAATAAAACCAAAAGACATTACTTTTACTGCTGGAGGCTACTAAGGGGAGGTCCACACCTACAAGTTATGGCAGTTTAACTAATATTAAAACGCCAAACTAACACCAAACCCTGTGTGGGCACTTTCATATGAATTTCAAACAAGTTATATTGGTTACAGGTGCAAGTTAAACCAATTAATCAGGTTTAAATAGGCTTCATTTTGACATACAGAATAATACTCATTTAGCTAAATTATATTTAAACAGCTTTTTAGCCAAGCCAAAGTAAATGTACTTGTAGCATTTTCCCCACTAATTAAGAGTGGGCTATTTTGCTTCTACTTAGGGACAATAAATAGAGCCACACGCAAACAGTTCAACTTTGACACAGAGGCAGCTCTATGGATCTCAGTTTATCCATAAGCTTTCCAGAGGCCTGCACACAGAAGACTTATATTCTTTACAAGATTAGGACATTCTTGGGGGTTTAAGTAAGCCAGACCTCCCCTAGTCTCCCCCTCCTCCAAGCCTACGCAACACTGAATGCTTACATTAAACATCTTCCACATGGATGCTGGAGAAAGGATGCTGAATGTCAGCAGCTGAACAGGGAAATAGAATGAATAGCAGTATGCAGAAAAAGAAGCTGAGAAATCCAGAGCCTCGTGAGAAAGTTTAAGGGTTACTTCTCTTGCAACACCTTTTCCCTTTATCCTGTCTTGTTCATGTCCAGGGCAAGCTCTTCAGGACAGAGTTCAGCTGCTACCCTGTAGGTGCAGTGGAGGCTCTTACAGTGAGACCCTTTCTTGTGATAAGTCTCCACAATTACTAGTGTAATTACTATAAGAATGCCAGCTAGGACACATAACAGCTCTACTTTTGCCTACACAGCTGCAACCAAGTCATCTGTTTGGGCTCAAGTCAACACAGGTCTTAAGTTGCCTAGTACATAGTTCCTGAAGTATTTCCTTTCAAAGCAGCTAAATATTTCTTGTAGATGGTCAGTACCAGTTTATTTACTACAGCACACACAATTCCAAATTCTGAGCAAGTGACATACGTGGTCAGGTATCTCCAGCGTCTGACATGTGATGAAGGTGTGCTAGTCAGGAAAGGGCAGTGATGTTGGGCTGTCAGGCAGCCTAATGCCAAAGCTTCTGTCACAGCCCATGACCTCAATCATCACATGCAGCTCGCTGCAGGATGGCACATCTGGCTTGATGTTTTGTCATGTGGAGTGAGTCCACGAATGCAAGGTATGAAACTTGCTGGGGGCAGGAGAAGAATGAAAATGAAATATGAGAGTCTTGGGCTCATCTGATGTCTCACCAGTACTCATTCATCTTTCCTACACACCTTTAGACACAAGTTATACAATAAACCACAGGAACTGTCTGCACCCTATTTGATTCACACTTTTTCTGGATCAAAGGGGAACTTCAAAAGTAACTAAACAGAGTGGGACATCTGTGTCTGAAAAAGGGAGAGGCCAGGGGGGTGGTTAAGTGTACACTGCTGGTGGATGGCTAAAGCCAAACCTCATGTTAACAACAAACACTGTATAGGGGGGACGTTAATAGCCCCACAGCTCTACAGACTCCATGGGATAGTTTCACCTATGCCAAACTAGTGTAATCTCTGTAAAACTTAATTCATTGACAAGTAACATAAATATTTACTCATTTGGGTATTGGGAAACAAACATTAAAACAACTTTCTTCCCATTTTCCCAGGCTTGGCTTCACTCCAGACACCTCTACTTCCCCCTTGTCATTGCTGCTGATTGCACCTGATCCCTTCAGTGAAACAAGGAGCAGTGCAGGAGGTCAAGGTCAGTACTACAGCCGTTTCTTTCTGCTTCTCACTCTGGTTTTATGCTCCAGCATGCATCCTCTATGGGCCACAGTCCTGTCAGAGGTGTACCTGCTCTGGCATGGGTTTATCCATGGGCCACAATCCCTTCAGGGAAGCATCTACTCTGCCACAGAGCACCTCCTCACCTTCTGACCTTGTTATTCCCTCTGTTCTTCCCTCTTCCTCTCCATTCCCTTGTTCTCTCTGTGTTTCTCTCCCCATCAGAGTTTTTCATTTTTTCTTCAATATGTTTACACAGAGGTGCCACGAAGTTGGCTGATGCACTCAGCTGTGGCTTGTGATGGGTCTCTTACAAAGACAGCTGGAAGTGGCTGTGTCCAACACAAGGCTGCCCCTGGCCTCCTCCCACAGAGGCTATGCCTGCAGTCCCCCTGCTGCCAAAACCTTGCCACTTACATCCAATACAGCCTCTAAAGGATGAGCATTTATTGCCTTAGTACAAAAGTATGCAAGTTGTAAATTGTCAAAATGTATTTCATTATGCTTAATTTTGAGAGAGGAGTCTACTGAGCTAAATATTTATTTTTATGTCATCACAGGTGACCCAATTAACATAAAAGGCTATTGTAAACAATTTCAGGGCCTAGATATCTAATTTTCTATAGGAACAGAGGCAAAATGAATAGGACCATAGGTAAGAAACTGAGAGGATACATGGATCCACTCATACATGCTAGCAAACTATTAGCTCAGAAGTACATAATGCCTTGTAGTAGTTCATAAATTAGCACATGGGATACAATACATGCTGAGCTAACATAAAAGAGAAGCTTACAGAAATCATGAGGAATGCTAATGGACAGTCACACGACCAAATACTTTCAGTAATCAGAAAGTCACTTGATTAAGGCTTAGGCTGCCTAGACAGCATTATTTTTAGCATTCTTATCTCTTTCTGTGAAATATAACCAAGATGATTGTTAAGATAACAGAAAAAAACCCAAATTTCCTCATTTACAAACCCTGTAAAATAATGGATGACTTGATAATTTGATTTGTAAACTCAGCAAAGGTTTCATTCTCAATTTCATTTTTAGCATTTTATGGAACTGGCTATCTACCATACTTCAGCTTTGTCCCATCCACTTCCACATCTGTTTCCTCAATTTACTATGATGGCATTTACCTCTATAACTGTAACTCCAGGTAATAATGGCTGTAAAATCTGAACATACAGCCTTGAGTTATTCCATGTACTATGACATCTTACTTCCACTTTCCATGGGTCAAGGTAATACAATTGCCTAGAATGCATCAGGTTAAAAGGAAGACCTAAAGGAAGACTTTAGTTTTCAAAAAGAGAAAATCTTTCAGCCACACCTGTCTGTAGACTTGCCACAAAAATTGTTATGCTCTACCCAGTAAGGCAAAAAAAAATATTTAAAATATCAGACATTTGATTAACACATATGACACCAAGGAATGCAGCTCTTCTGAGAATCTTAGTCCTTCAGACACGTTAGAGATCTCTAACACCAAAGTACAACCCATCGGAAGAGGACAGCTAACAGCAAAAAGGGTTCACAGTAAGTCAATTTTTTTTCAGAAACCAAATCAATACACTGTCAATACCTCTTACAAATTATACTACTGCCTGTAAGCCTTTAAATAAACTCTTGGCAGTTACCTCTGCTATTCACAGACCTGCATACAACTCTTCACAGTCTTTCATGAAGTAGTCTGCTTTGTTAGCTTAGTGACACAGGTCAGGGGAAATGAACACCTTATCAGCATATATTTTTAACCTTTTACACTGTTACATGGCTTTGATGAGACTGGACCAGCCAAAAAAGCACACATTTTTTAAAGTTATTTTAAAAAAATGTGTGGGGAAATAATCAACTCCCCTTAGACTAGGGACCAGTATATTTATTATCTTATATGTTAGAAAATATTTTAATATTTTATTATTATTTATCACTGCCAGCTATACTCTCTTAAAACCAACCTAGAAAAATCTTATTTATTAATCATATAACTAAGAAATCCTAGACTCTATTTACCTAGACCTTCTGATAAGTTCAGCTTGGAGATCTACATTTCCCCCACAAAGTTTATTTTGTCTTATTTTTAACTAGGTGATACTTTTTTTTCTATAGTAGCATATGCCCTGGGTAGTGTCTTTCTGAAGCTGTTAAATCTTCCAAGTTTTAAGAGTCTGCACTGCTTTCAGTTTCACACCACTTTGCAAGCAATTTTAACAACGAGGAATTGTAAGAGCCTCTAACTTGTATTAAAATTCAGTAAGTTTGGTATCAAAGTTCTTGTCTGATAAACCCATGACTTCTAAATCAATTGTCCCTTGGAAGAAACTTTTTCACTCCAAGTAATTCTGTAATTTCCAGTTATTTCCCACTGTAGACTAACCACTCGTGGCACAATACTTTCTAGGCCCACGCTGCCAGACAGACACTGTGAACATCTGTGCCACACATTATGATGCCCCAGGAATTACAGACATATGTGGAGCTTATCAAGCATGTCAATCTCTACAGGCTTGTGCTGGTCACCCAAACTGTAGAGATTGTTTCTAGGTTCCCCAAAAGCAAGATGTTAAAACACATCCCTTCTTTCCTTTTCTATCTCATCAATTATGTTGTATCCAGAGAAGATAAAATGATTATCTGCAGTCACAGGTAAGAGTGAAGGGAGATTTCAACAACTCCTTCCTATCTGCTATCATTTCTAGCATCGATGACCATATCTATTTCTCACTCTTTCTGGTTTCCAGCATTCCCAAGCTGAAGAACTATTGTAGTTACTTTACATCTAATAAAAGCAAGGGTATCACCTTGTGAAGAGAGGAGGTTAAGTGTCTATTTTTTTCTTCTTTGGCCCTATTATCCATACATTATCTCACATTTCTCTCCATGAATTCACAACCTATACCTATCCTGGTGTGAGAAGTGGCCTCCCTGTGTAGTGAGAGCAGTTTTGCTGATGACCTTTCCTCCTGTGACTACAATCAAAATGTATGTCAGATTCAAAAATTTATTGATCACACATTTACAGCCTGGGAAATACTTCTCAGTGCAGTAAATTGAAGGCAGCAACTGGCAAAACAATAAAGGCAGGAAGGGGTTTTCAGAGACTTAGGTAATGGGAAGCTGGACATCTGAGATGGAGCAAGACAGAGTTAAAAGGGAAGAGGGCCAGGACAGAACTTTGGCTCTTTTTGCTCATTTGGCTGTTACGGTGCATTTCTAATGGAATCATTCTTCATTTTCCCTTTGATGAATGTAGAAAATGGCTCACACGTAGCTGCTATGTTCCCACAGATGTGCTAATAGGTCCCAGACAAGGAGAAAGACTGGGCCAGTTGCTGATACCCAGTAATACTCCTTACTCCCTGGTGGCAGCTTCCCATTCATTTGAGAGTAGTCACTTTATAGAGAAAGAATGCAAATTAAAATGGTATGCTAGAAAACAGTGACAGACACACATGACGGTAGACGGACCTTCTGTGTGATCCTAGGAACTCATGCAAATTGCTGTCTACTTCACTCTCACATGAATGAGGGATGACTGCCTTGTGCAGTGCTATGATTTTGTATTGCAGATGTCACCGATGACTCACAACTCAAAGGCAAGAAGGAGTGCAAGAAAGATGGTAGAGCAAAAACACAGCCTGGAGTTCAGAAGAGATCCAGCACTATTCTTTGTGAAATCCTGTCAGCAGATGCTGGACACCTAAGCAGTTCCTTACATCTAGTTATTTGCTATGAGTTTGCCTTGGAAAGATGAATGAAATGATGGCATCTTTGGATTTCTTAATGATGAAAGGAGATTATTTAAAACACAGTCATACAGTGTTTCCTAAGCCAGTTCAGAGGGTTTTAAAATAGTAAGCCTCCAACAGAGAAGAGGAGGAAGGAGATTATTTGCTTTTTCTAGCACGTCTGCCTAGTTTTTGTACTTTTTTTCCAGAGGTAACAAAGCAACCAACAGTCAGCTGACTAAACTTTGTTTCCTTACTAAGCAGTCTGCTAAGAAACACACACTGGTTAGCATGACTATATGAAGACATACATCAAACCTCTAAAACTTTTTATGATACAAGAAGAAGTCTACAGAGTACAGGATACAAGAACTGCATCACCACAATTGATTCTTATATTCAAGCTTCTGGAATAGAGTGAGTTTTATTAATAACCATGTACCTTCCTAAAAATGAGGCAGTTTGCAGCCAACAAGTTAAGTGCCCTCTTCAGAAAGAGAGTAATGTCAACACAGGCACTTCTCATCAAAAGACTTGAAACACAAACACAAGCTCATCTGAAGAAGATGCTACATATAAAAATATACAGAACAGCAAGACAATTAGAAGAAGGGGGAGAAGTGGTGTAAAAAAATACCTTTCAGAATAAAAAAAAAAAAAGAGGAAAACCATCTTACAGATCCTGCCTTAATAAGTAAAACATTAAACGTGTAACTTTGATCTTTAGTTTGCTAATATTATTTTGGTAGTTAAATATTTATAATATGAAAGAATATTTAACACAGGATTGCAGCTAAAAAAATATCCCACTTCCGTAACCACAGAACGCATTGCTAAAACAGGACTTCAGAGAAACAAACCTTACAAAAACCCATTGGTGAAGTTTGCAATACTCATGTTTTAAGATACAACACTATATTATCTAAAGCTCAAGTATTTGCTGTGCAACCTGCATTTTCTGTCGAAGAGTAAGATCTGTAGAAAATCCCAAAATGCATCCTTTGCAGAGATTCTATGCCAAAGACTCACTGTTGTTTGAAACCAACAGGAGCGGCTGCTGGAGCAGTAACAGCTGAGAATCATATACTGCACCAAATATCTTTTTGGCTGTGCTGATAAACCTCCTTCAGTTAATTGGTAGTATAACACTGTTGCAGCGGCTGGTTCAGGCCATCCCAAATACCTCTCCTCACCCTATCAAGTAACTTAGAAGACACTTGTTAAATTAATCTGAGCTTGTTTACTTTGTGTTTGTAGAGGAAACTCATAACTATTCACTCTATAGCATATATTCTTCAAATTTAAGGAGCATATTAGAGTTTCTTGAAGGGTCTGCTTAACTCCAATAATGATTAGAAGAAAAATCTGCATGGCTACATGGTAAAGCTAGTAAGAAGCAAATAAAGCAATCAAGTAAGGGGAGGAAATTAAAGGGCAGGACGTGTTAGGAAGATCTTGATTTAGAAGGTGAAATAGAAGCTTAGGGACTTATTTTCCCTCCCCTAGTATTCAGCTTTCAAAGACTGCTATTGCAGTCAGGTTTTCAAAACAGCTCACTTGTTTTCAAGTTTATAGGAACAAATTACATATCTATAAGCACTAGCATACCATACTACCATGTCCAAGTCAGAGTTTACACCAATTTCCAAATCCATATAGTTAAATCAGTGTAACAACTCAAAAAGGAGCAGATTTTGAAATACAGACAAAGTAAATTGCAGAAGAGCCTTTACTTAAGATATATTAATCTGAAAAATTACTTCTCTTATTTTGGTTCCACGTGAGCTGGGAACTAGATCCAAAACAATAATTAAGTACCCAAATCGTGGCTCCCTTTCACTTCCAGGGCCTGACTCCAGGGGTGTGATTCTCAGCTTGGTCTCTCTCACTTCTTCACTCCAGAAGGTGACTGCCTAGGGCTTTCAACCTCTTTCTGCATTTTCATTATTAAAGTCCCTAAATACCCAACAGTGGGCATTGAGAAGCTTATCAGAGTCATCCAGAAGCTCCCTGCTTAGGTCAACCCTAAATCCTTTTGAGATCTGCACACCAGAAACTCCTCTGCCTTGCCACTGTTAAGCATCCTCTGGTCACACCTTGCACATCACTCCCCTACTAGATAGTTGGAACCGTGATGCCAAAACCCTTTATCCAAGACCTCTGAACACTCCTTAAAGCTGTGAGAGACACAGGATCAATTCTTCCCATTTGTGGAAGGTTTATAATTCTCCCACTGTCTTCGCTAAGACTACAAAGTAGATTTACCAGCCCCAGAACATGAATGAAATTCCATATTAAATGAAATAATGAAGTTTCCTTGTGCTGCAGGGAAAAAAACAAGCAAGAGCATGACTGTATAATTTAAGGAGATGAACACTCACTCAAGAAGAGGGGGGAAAAAAGTGAATTCTAGGTCCTGCTCCAATGCCTACTTAAGATAAAAATATATGGACAGTCATTAGGGCAGGGCCTGGAAAACAAGAGATTTAGGAAGGGTGGCAGCTGTTCCAGGAAGTATGTGTTCATGAATTTGGTAAAGCAGAGCATGAGTAAGCAAGCTAAAGCAGGCAAGACATCTTTAGCAGATGAGATTATTATTAGTCTTTTAAGGAAGCTGTTTCATAAGCAGTGTGATAAGGCTGGAATATCATGACTATTCTGAAATGTATGACAAAATCACTAAATATCCAGACACTAAAATGACTCAAGCCCTAGTTCAGCAAAGATTTTCTGATCTAATTTGCTCCACTGGTAATCAATTATACATTTGCACAAACTGTTTTGGTACTTTTTACTTTCCCCTAGCAACACTAAAAATTTCCAAACAAGCTCTGGATTCAAATACTGGAGCACTGCAAAACAAACAGAATTTACCAGTGCACGTCATATGAATCAGCACCAAGATTAGGGATTGGGCAAACCTAAGCGAATTACAGGTTATGAATGGAAGTCTATCTGTAATAATGCTGTTTCAGATTAAGGAAATTCAATTTGGTGAAACCAGAATTTAATCTGGAGAAACATTACGCCTTTTTAAAGAATATGAAAAAGAACATTGCATCATGACAAAGAATATATGCAGCCTGGAGTCTTGTGTCAAAGGCAGCCTTGTCAATGTGTTTAGCAAGCATGCAAATATAAGTCACAATCAATCATATCATGTATGACTTACTTAAATACTAGCATCTAAAACTGACTGCTACATGGAAAACCATCAACCTGCTTCGGGCATGTGGAGAAAAAGACACTTCAAAAGGAATGAAATATCCTTGTTTATCTTGGAGATCCTGTTCCTGCACACACTTCCCACACTCCAGACTCTTGTACAAGCCCACTACTACTCTGAGGGGAACATTTGTTCCCATAGTAGGAGCTGAAAGAGACACAGTTTTAACAGTAGCAGATGGAGTTGTAGATGGAAATGTATTGTTATACATAACACATAATATCAATATATATTAGCTACTGGTTTATTAAGCTTGGTATGACTTTTGTGGCAATCCAAAGCAGACATACTGCCAAATCACTAACATTAAATTTGTGTTCATTTCGGACGTTATGGTTATTTTCTGTTTACATGAACTAAATATATGATGTACATGAACAAGAATAGCTCAGGTTTCACCAGTTTTGCACAGATTATTATGCTTGGCAGGTTCTTGAGATGTTGAAGCCTTCTCCCCTTGCCTGGGAAACTCCAGATCATTAGTAAAGACAATATGCATAAATCACAGGTGGCAGAGTACTGTGGAGAGTCAAACCATTTCACCTATTTGAATGTGGTCAGCAGACACTACAGTAAGGGGAGCTGTTATTCAGAGAAGTGAGACAGCAGATGGCCACCAAAACAACCAGAGTAATTCTCAGAGGTAAGTGTATTTTCTGCTGAGCTGTAAACATCAGTTGTGTGGGTATTTCCACATGCCCACACTTTGATCCTGACCCCATACACACTCAGAGGTAAGCTGAACTTTCTGATGGAACCACTCATGGGTTCGACTCAGCAAATACCTACGCATTTGCAGGATTAGTCTTTGTATATGAACTGGACTTATCAAGTCTGTTATATCGATATTGCCAGTGCTTGTAGCTGATATTTTTTCACCTTCATTACAGGAGAAAAATTCTCCCCTGTTCCAACACTTGTCTCTGCTCTGGTGGTCATGTCAACACCAGATTAGAGGTTTTCAGATATGTTATACCAATAAGAAAGTTATTAATGAAAAAGTGTTATTGCACTGGTTATTCACATCAAATAGAAAAACAAACAAACAAACAAACAAAAACCAACATGGAGAAAAGCAATGAACAGCAAAATTCAGAAGACCTGAGAATTTCTTTCAGCTTTTTTATTCAAACACTCAGGTATAAGACATTGCCATTCCTGACTTAAAAGAAAGCCAACAACGTCTATCAAATTTAATGGTGAAAAGTGATTATATCACAAATAGGTTAACAGAAAAAAAATTGTGCAAGTTGTTTAGAGTACCTGGACAAATGTTCTGTAGCCAGCCCTAGACATCTCAGGAAAAAAAGAAAACCACACAAGTACCCCTTTAGTATTTTAAAAAGTACTTTCTTTATTCAGGAACATCCTGGGAGTGGTTCCTCTATATAATGGCATTTTCAGCCAGAGTGAGGGGCTGGCAAAACTGCACTTACTCTTCAGATAGTCATTTTGCTATAGAACAAAAATATGCCCATTCAAGAGAACTGAAATGCTGCCCTGATAATTTCCTCAGAGCAGAGGAAAAGGACTTGGGAGCAAATTTACAAGGCTCTCAGTGATATGAGGATGCACTGAGCTTCTGCAAAGGGACAGCAGTGATCATGCTGTTTCTGAATCCCTTCTACTATGTAATAAAAAAAAAAAATCCAGGAAGAATAATTTCTCTTAGGTATTAGACTTTCTGGAGTTACATCAATGGGAAACACAGGGGCTGAGCACTTCCCCAAACAAAGCACTCTGAAACTTAATTCATGTACTTCATGCCTATGCAGACCTGCTGTGATTTACATGAACATAAAGTGGGGGGGATATACTCAAAAAGCTGAGCACGTGTTTTTGTAAGACCAGGATATTATAAAATAATATGAAAGAGACATGGTACAGAGGCTGTATCTTCTGCTCATGTGCATAATCAGTGTGTGCCCCAGAGGTGTTCCATGATTGGTGCTGCAGTAGGAATTGATCAGAAAAGCCATAAAGTGAGGAGAGCCTTAGACTGCAATACTCTGTTTTCTTAAAGTCCACTGTGTTTAATAGTAAGTATCCTTACCAAATGGGTTGGTGATAAGGACTGAAACAGCTGCACCCTTGAGAATCTTGTAATGTTCATCAAGTTTTCTTTATTTTGTGGAGCGGTTAAAAAGTCTAGTCATGAGTCTTGAATTTCATTCAAAATATATAGTAATGACAGCTGGAAGATGTAAATAGAGCACAGTTATTTACCTTAACTTTTGCAGATCTAAGTGATGAGTTATTCTCCTTGATTGTAAATGACCTTAACAGTATAGAGGCACAAGACTGAGCTCTCCTACCACATTTCTTTGAGGCCATGACCAATATGACAATGTGTTTTCAGACATTATTACCTCAAGGAGAGCTCGGCACTGTGGATATCTAATGCTTACTATGCAATCACTACTAGTTCCCTTTTATACTACACTTATTCCCAGGGATGCCCAAGAGTAAAATCAATAGGACAAGAGGCACATATAGCTAGCTTGTAATCCAGCCGATGAAGAACCATACGGCTTTACATCAGTCTTCTGCACCAACCCTGGCATAGGAGTTGTGGCAGAAATAGGGAAGAAGCAAGCAGAGCAGGAACAGTGTGAACTCCTATTTTCTGATGGATTTGTTGTTTAGCTTAGGTTTAAAGTATGGTCCTTCAACCGTCCCTTTTATCTGACTGGGCAGTTTGCTTAACAGAGAATATTCATCACAGACATAAAATACAATGTCCGGAAACAAGCACACTATGGTACAGTCTTACCCAGAATTCCTACAATTCTGAAGAAAAAGAAAATTATGCTGGGATCAGAATAAGAAAGCGAGAGTGGACTAGTTACACTCCCTGTGCCACATGGGACGGAAACCCCGACAGGCCTGAGCGGCCTTGTTGCAGCCTAGGTTCCTGGGAGACTAGGGGCTCCTGAGTGCAAACCCAGGCACCTCAGGGCCCCGCAGGCCTGCTGCATTCATGGCATTGCGTGGCATCTGTGTGGGAGGGCTGCAGTGTAACCTCAGCCTAATAGTACTTCAGCTGTTGGTTCAAAAGCAGTCTACACTGGGAGACGGTGAACAGGCAGGAAGCCAGGCAGACTTCTGGTTTTGTGAACAATTGAAACTGACTGGCATTTTCCTATAAAATTTCCAGTTAACTGGCAAGCCATAAACTATGGTTTAAAAGAAAAATGAAAGTCTTCAGGGAGAAATAAAGTTTCTCTTTCTTACATGAGAAGTCTTTGAGTAAGGAATATTCTTCCCATCTTTAAAGGGGGAATCACATGATTCACTAAACCTGCTACTGTTTACCCTTCATCCTGTTCTGAAATTCAAGCTAACTTGATATATGCCTTCCACAATAGGACTTCACTGCTCTCTACCTCTGCACCTCTTTAACCTTCCCCAAAGCACCAGGCATCCCTCAGTCTCATCACATATCAAGCTCCATCACACATTTATTTGTTCCCATTCCTCCCAAGTCTTCCTACAAAAATCCTAATTCATCTCCGTGTAAATAATTAATCAAAAGTTCCTTTAAATATATCCTACACTCCCATTCCTGTGTTTTAAAGCAAAACTTCAGACCATAGCAGTCAAAAATTATCAGATAGGGAAATCATTCATGAAGCAAAAACATCAAAAATGCAAATACCAAAAAAAAAAAAAAACAACAACAAAAAAAACCACAAAACCACAGTGATATTTAAGAGACGCTCTCCCTGGTTTTACGGAGGTTTTCTTCAATCTTCACAATCCAATTATGCATTATTACCCAGAAAGATTTAATTATATCTTAATCAGTGCATCTCCACTGCCTTCCTCTATTTCTCTGCTTCTACCTCTTTCTTTCCAAAAAATCTCTGCATTCACCCTCAAAAAGTAACCAGTTACAAGCAACTTTCTTCAGATCAATCACAGTATTTTGAGGGGCTACCTCTGTCAATTCCTTGCTTGAGCACTTTTAAAGCTAAATACTGAAATTGCTCTATATTTAAGTTACATCATGACTATCTCTACAAAGGAAGGAAAATACATTCATCATAAACAACCTCTTTACTCCATCATCTGAGTAAACACCATTTTCCCTCCCCGGTTAGCATGAGGACAAACCACCGTACCTGTCTTGTTCCCGCAAGAGCAAAACCAACACTGTTGTTAATCACGGGTCGGAAAAATATATAGACATTCTGAGCATGAATGGCTGCTTATCAATGAAGTGCCAAAAATATGCCTCACTCTTATGCGTTTTTACGAAAAGTCTAGGATGAAAATAGGAAAGCAGTGGCAGTTTAGAAAAACAAAACAAAAACAGGGAAAATCACTTACTGTACTTGGTTCTGCAGAGGTATTCAACACAAACATCACCCTTCCTTGTCCAGCTGCCAAGTGCTAAAGCATGAAATGAGCAGCTGTTTCCTTCAAGCTGGGGCTGTGTGTCTTAACTAGTCACATGCCCCTCCTGATAAATCTCACTGCCGTGCCAGGAGGTCAGAATCTGAAGATCATTATTCTCCTTATTAGAAATTCCTTTTCATAACAGCAACCTTTGCTAAAGCATTTGACTGGAATGTGGCAATATGTGCTCCATAACTATTATTTTTTTACTTTTTTTTTTTTTTTTTTTAAATGACTAACACCAAACAGTAGATAAGCCTTAATCAACAGTAGGGGTGGCACAAATGGAAAGTTAAACACATCCCTGTTGGTCACTTCAGGTTTGTTTCTCACCACAATTTGCTGTGCTTAAATTCAATTTATACCATCAGGAACAGGACAATTTAAAATGCTGTGGCAGTCATAGCATCCAGGCCACTCCACAAACCATACAAAATATGTGAACAGTCCCACTCTGGGGGATTAGCTGTACTTAAGGGGCAACATCGCTACCTTTTGTGTTTGGATAGTAGTGATGAGTGCCTTACTAATACTGGAGATCATTTTAGTTTTGATATCTAGCATTTTTACAGCACAAATTATGTGGCTGTATTGTGCCAGACATTGTCTAGTCAGTGATAGACAGCCCTTTTGAGGTAGTGGCTATCAGTCCAAAAAGAGAAAGCAAACTGGGAAACAAAAGCATCCTTATCCCCATGTTTCCAGATGTTGGGCAAATGAAGGAGAAACACTGAAGTCAAGAAATAAACAGATTCTGATGAAATTTTACAGGGTGCTATGTAGCCGTATGTTACTGAAAGTCAACTGCGGCTCTGTGACTAATTCCCTTTAGCTTGGTCACATTTTTAAGGATATTTAGGTGTTTTAAGGACAAAGACACACTGTCAATGGAGATGCAAACCATAATTTTCTGAAGTGCTTAATTCCCACCCTACTTATAGAATCCACTGTGTTCAAACTCCAGCAGTACTTTGAATTGAAAAGCCTGACAGAACACAAAGGCAATTGCCATACATCAGTACAGGATATGGTAATGGCATTTTACTGCTTGGTAAACAGTCCAGATCTTGAAAAACTGCATGTCTCATTGGATTCTAAAGGTCATTATGGGACATTTTTCTGAAATACAAGCTGCACTAACAGTACTGCAACAAATTTGAGGAATTGGTCAGAGCGAGACAACTGCCTGTTGTTAAAATTATGAAATTATAATAGCATATCTAGCTGGCACATTTGTCAGAAGCTAATGAAAGCCTGCAAAAAAAGGGTAACTCCGGTTGTTTCCTTTGACCTTACCCAGCTCTTCGTATTATATAAACTCACACATGGTTACAAAACTGTGGAGCCATGAGTGCTGCCGGCACAGGCTGGAGCACAGAAGCAGCGCTGGTGCTAAGAAGCCCATGCCTTTGTGGGCCTCGCATTTTCTCAGCATCGTGGGGAAACCACTGAGTTTCCTTGACAAGTTTTCATAGAAAAAGTCCCATGTTACATGGACTCTCGTAACCCACTCAGACATGGTTGTACCCAGCCCGTTAGAGGACCTCGTGGGCAGCCTGGGAGGCAAAGGTGCCCCCAATACCCGCGGACGGAGTCCCAGGGAGGAGCCTCCCACCAGCACCTTTAACCCTCGACCTGACCTTGGTGACACAGCAGGGTTCGGTGCCTTGTCTGCCGCTGCGCCCACACCCTGGTAACGCACGTAAACAACAAATAAACGAGAAGGAAGCATCCGTTGCAAGTCTCTTCAGTTTTATGGGCGAGGAGGTTCGCTCCTGGTCTTCCCCGGGGGCACGAGCCCTCCGGGGCAGAGCCCTGGGCGCGTGCCCCGCCAGCCGTTAGGACCGTTAGGACCCTCACAGAGGGCACCGCGAGCCCCTCAGCGGCGGCACTTCGCCGAGACAATTCGCCTCTCCGGGCGGACATTTCAAAAGGCAGAAGAAGTGCACCGGGTACGAATGGCGATGGACCGGACCCCCTGCCTGTCACCCCCGCCCCGAGTGCCAGAGTTGAGAGCACAGCGCTCGCTGCCGGCGGAGAAACCCAGGGACGCTGCGGGGAGGCCCCACAGCAGCCCCCAGCGGCCTCAGAACCCCCCTGCAGCCGCCTCAGACCCCTCACCTCCGAGGCCTGAGATGTGGGATACTGCTTGAGCACTTGAGCAGTGTATGATGCCCCTTTCTGCACTGGTAAATGGGGTAAAGTGGAGTGCAAAGAGGAATGCTTCTAGAATAGTAGGTTCACGGCTAGGCAAACAGCAACTGCTTGCTGCAGGTGGGCAGCACCATTTTGTCACATTGCACAGTCAGGCTTGACAACACATCAACAAGTTGTTCCTCTTGGCTGTCCTGGGAGCCTTCTTTGGGAAGTTTTCCAGTGCATGGGGCTCTGTGACCCTGGGGCGTTTTGAGCTGCTGAGTTGGCTTTAAAAGAGGGGTAGAGAAGATTGTAAAAAACTATAAATTTGAAAATGAGAAATAAGCCCATGACAAATGAGCTCACTGAAGTTTAGGACAACAGTGGAATGATAATTTCAAAGAAGGACAGGAGGTGAGACAGCAGACATAAATGTCCGGTTATACTAACTGCAAGTCTGTGTTACCACATTTGCTTCCTAAATGGTTGCACTATGATTTGACTGCAGTCTTTTAGAATATGTGGAACCCGTAACTAACAAACAGTGCCTGGCTTGCTGGTCTACCTCACCGCCTCACATATTACATAGACTTCACTATCAGCAGAAGACAATGAAAGCAGACCATGGAAGCCTTCACTAGACGGGATGTTTTATAAATACCCAAGTGCAATTAAAAAGTCTGCTATAAATAGTCCAACGGCTCTTACATGAAGCTGCCAGCTAAAGGGCATCTGAAGGACATAATGGAAAGGAAATTTTTCTGAAAATATAGTATAGACATCTCTCAACCTTATATTACATCAGTTTTAAATATCTATAGGTGATGTTACATCCCTAGCAATCTCATTCCAGGTTCTTCAATATAATGCTCTAGGGGGCACAGGAGTACTGCAAATGCACTATCTCCCCTTTCATACCCAAGGGTAGACCCAATAGTCATGGCTAAAAATGCAAAAGCGCAGAGGATAAGGTATTATCAAATTAGCTTATCCTTAGGTATGATCCTTGAAACGAGTCCTTTCTTCATATTGCCAATTATATCTCATAGGTGGAAACTATAGCAATGCCTAAAGTGAAGGCTGATGGTTGCTTTTGATAAAAAAAAAAAAAGAAAAATATGCTTTTGACTCATTTTAAGCATATACCTGCCTGAAATTTGGAGTTTGTGAATTAAGCTAAAATATTTGATAGTTCCCTTCTCAGAAGTAATGGAGGGGAAAAAAATTGTTATGCTCCGTTAAACATTTTTTCCAAGTGTGGCATTGAAGAACAGTAACACTTCTAGGCTCTGAAGTATAGAGCAGCCTTTTGACAGATCATTTGCATTGTCAGTTGCATCCCACAGGCAGTGGGGGATGTTTTTGTTGACCTAGTAAACATTCAGCCCAGATGTAAGCTTATGACTAGTGTTTTCATTTGCCTGGTAGATATCTGGGTGTTTGTTACTGTGGCCTCTGAATTCCCTGGAGATTAAGCCACTCTGCCTAGTGGAAAACCCAGAAGTAGTAATAATAAAGAAGGAAATAATAAAGGAAGGAGGGAAATAGAGAAAAACCTAAAATGGAAAAAAGAGGGGAAGAAAGAAGAAAATAAATGTTTCGGTTGGAAGGGATCTATGACAATCATCTGGGCCAGCTGTAGAGTGCAGTTGTCTAAGAGTAAAGGAGAGAGAATCCAGAAGATAGTGATGAGAGGTAGAAGGATGCAGTTTGACTATGAGGATGGATTGTATAAGAGTTGTGGGAATAGAATGACCAAATCACTTCAGGCAGCCTTTTTACTCATGTACATTACCAAGTGGATCCCTCTTTCCTCTTGATGCCCAGTTTATAATCTGTGGTCTGGTTTGTGGAAATGCTGTGAGGTAATGGTAATTGTGCCTTAACTCATGAAACATTTTCTCTTAAGAGGTATAAGGAGAAACTAGATTTTAGGGGTTACAAATTTGGCATGAATGATAGGGGATAGCCTTAATTTTCCTCGGATTTAGAGGGAGGATGTAGCAATAATAGTATGTTGATGATTGTTTAAAAAAAATCAACAAAACAAAGCAACAAAAGCTATTCACTGTCTATTACCAACTAAATCCAATAGTTGTATTGCACGAAGTGGATATGCTCATTTCAGAAACAGAGCTTGAAGAGTGTTCCTGTAATTCTGGATCTAGGTGCAGTAGCATCACTAAGTGCAAAACCAAATCTGTCATAAAGGATGCTTTTTCTAATACTACCTTGATTGTTCTGAAGTTGAAGATTTCTACAGACTTGAGCATTTAGATTAGATTTGTTTTCCAGGTTTCTCCAGCCATCTTCTTTGTGAATGACATGCTGGACAAAGATGTGGCATTGCTGCAATGTTTAATGTACAATACTCCACTCCCTTGTAAACAATATCACTTAAAGTGCGTCTTTGCACTGTAAAATGAAGCACGGATCACAAATGCCTAACCTGGTAGAACTGTCAGGCAAGGCCTTCACTAAGTCCAACACACAGCATGCTTTTCAGTCAGACTGTGATATTTAGCAACCTGTTTGAGATCTGCTGCATTGTATGTAAACAGCTCAGGATTCATGCTTCCAAACTTACTGTGAGATGAGTGAATTTGGATCCATCTGTGCCTTCTATTTACTCTAGAAGTTCCCATTGCAAAGATGAGAGACACTATTGCTTCCATGCTTATTAATTATGAGGAGATTTGCTTAGTATAGTCAGAACACCTAATATTTTTGTATGCCAGGGCCCCCTGGGGCCATGGTCTCTCTCTGTATTTTGACTCTGGGCTTTTCTCTGTGCTAATGTTCCTGTTTCATGTCTCCTAATGGTTTGAGGACACTATCCTGCTTTTTTATCTTATTTCTGCTTTTAATTATTGCTTAAGACAGTTATTCTCCCTCCTAACTCTAATAAACCAGATGTGAGTTAATATAATGAAACTATAATAGAATGATGTGTGGCTTCCAGAATTCCATATGGGCTCTGATGCAGTATAAAACCACAGCATTACATGTTTTAAGACCAAAGAGATTAGCCATGACTGGGAGCAAGGTCAAGCAGCTCGGAAGAATTCAGAAGTAGTCCACTTCCCTCCCTTGCCTCCTCCCTTTTCTGAAGTGATAAAAAATACTTAGTAGTTCAGTTGAGATTGAATGTTATTTCAGTTTTCCTTTTAGTAATGAGCTGGCTGATCTTTGAAGATTTATCTTTGCCTCCAGCCTCCCAGTGTGATTGTGGTACACTAATTATCCAAAATAACACTGAAACACTGTGTTGGAAAAATAAAGGATGGTAAGATATAAAGGATTCTAAGAATGCTGAGCTATCTAAACAATGATGTTGGTATACTTTAGTTTTTCTTCTAAATAAAGTGACCTATGGCTTTATAATGTAAATTATCATGAATTAATTAGTGGGACAATGCCAGACCTGTTATCTTGACAGAACATTAAATTCCATTCCCCCCACCCCGATTGAGTTATTGTGCATATGGTTGAATAATATTGGTAGAACAGACTACCCACAGTGCTTTGTATCATATCATAACTGCTCTGGCAGTCCACTCCATTTGTGCTATCTCGACTAAGTGGCATCACTTCTTTGCGATACTAGCAGCAGACTGGCCAGTTTGTATTTTCGTATTCCTGGAGGTATATGGTCCTACGTTAGAGAACTGTTACAGCAGGGCTCTATTTTGCATTGTGCAGCTGCTTGAGTCCACACAGTCTGTTTGGGGACCACTGCCCACGGCAATAAGCTGGTCTGCAACTATTACTAAACAGCTGGCTGAGAAGGGTCATTTCAGAGATGATATCCAGTACAGAAGTGAGAACAAATTGCTAAAATGAGTTTACAGAAAAGCTGACGACAGAAACATGGTAGTATATTTGCCATTTTCCCATGCTGTCAAGAGCTGGGACAAGCTTGTCCTTCCCCTAGGATAGCACAGTACTTCCTGGGAAGCAGAGAGGTAAGTAAGAAGGAGATTGCCAACTCTGAAGCTCAGTAAAAATAGGAAAAAGATAAGAACACTTCTCAAAGCCAAGATGTCTTTTTTTGTGCTAACCAAAGACATGAAGGTGCCTACGTGGTTATGAACTTGCAGACTCCTTGGAGGAGTCTTTGGCTAGTGTATACGGTTTTACTTTTAATTACCTTTTGCTATGAACAAGCATTAGTAATACTATGTGAAATAGTGGACTTTTACTTTGTTCTATGTGTTCTGTGAATACAGTCACTTGGGATCCATATCAACTTCAGTGTTTTTAGACTTAGTCTCAAAGCTCAGGGCATTCCATTTCCCCTAGCTGTGTTTTCAAAGAAGCCCTGGAGGCTGCACGTTCAAACTCTGTTCTGATGCACTGTGGGAGATCTTTGTAGTCAAAAGATCTTTGAATCCTGGGAACAGAATATGAGTTGTGGGCAAGGTGTACTCCAAGACAGTCTTTCTTCTTCTCTCTGCCTTTGTTTTTTGTTATGACTGTATGTTGTATCCTTCCACAACACTGTTCTGCTGTTGTGTGTTCCTATAATATAAACACACTGTTACCAATCCTTGGGAATGAGGTCCTGAGGTCAAGTCTTCCACTTTTGCTCTTGTCTTTCATTCAAATAAGTCTTTTTAAACTGCCTACATGTGTTCAACTGGTGTGAAGAGATTTTACAATTTAATTTTTGCTGTATGTCTCCATTTGGTTGACACTTCTGTGCCTCATCTGCTTCTGAACAGTGGCACTGTGTTTTGTAGCATAATTTGCACATGGTCTGTGGGAAATGAGAGAACCAGAGGGGAGGGGAAAAAAAAAAAACAAAAAAAAACCCCCAAAACTGCACATTGGTGCAAAGATTGACTTGTAAAGCGGCTTTTTAATTCATCCTTGCTTATGCAACAATACTTGTCTAGTCCACTAGAAGAGTAGGAAAGCAACCAAAGTAAAGGTAATGGCTTTTTCTGACAGCTTATAGACTTTGGGGAGAAACAGTCCATCTTCCATACACACATTGACCTTCACCCTTGTGCATTAAGCTGGTATAAAGCCTGTGCAACACTGAGTTCCCATTTGAGCTAAGGGATATGTATCAACTTGACTAATTCTCACTGTAGGGAGTTGTTACTTATGCATGTTGAACATCATGATCTTCTCCTTAGACTTTTATCTTGAACATACTCTATCCATATGTTCTGCTTTAAGCAGGCAAGCTTTTGGGTTTCAGACAAGGGGAACAGTAAAATTAGCATGTTGTATTTGAAGTCTGATTAGATGATCTAATGAATCTGCCTGGCTTTAAATTTTATCAGCCTATTGAAAAAATTTTGCTTGAAATCAACAGGACTACTCATATGCTTAAATTTAAGCACCTGTATAAACATTTGCATGGGTTGTGATGTTATTCAGCACATAGTTAAAAGCTGGGTTTTCTAGACATTATCAAAGAAATTGTTTTTTTAACACTGTCATTTGTCTTGTAAGTTTTGACCAGCTTCTTCTCTTTGTAGAAATACTTTAATGCTGTCCAGTAATGAACTTTGACTTCTTAATGTGTTTTAGCTAGGTTTCTTTCTGTGTTCCCTCTCCCCATATTCTGCTTTTTGAGTGAGATTACTGTAGACTGTACATGCGTTCTCAAAAGCTCTTGCTTTGACTGCCTCAAACACACATCCTGGTACTTCTAGGTCTCTGCTCTTTTTTTCCTGTAAAGTTAGCAGGATTGACTGTGACTTGGAGCACAAAGCTCCCTTGTAAGAGCATCTGGTGTAGTGGCTCAGGGAGAAATTAAGATACTTAGACTGGAGCAATTGCATGATGAATAATAAACCCTACTAAACCTGAGCTAGCTTTGCATGGTTGTTCATCATCCAAAGTGCATTATTTTTTAAGTAATGTGATTTTTATTTAAGTCAGCCAGCTTTCCTGGAACCAGAAACCCACGCTGCTACTGTGTTGTAGTGACAGTTGACTCAAGTACTTATTTGATAACCCTAAGCCTTTTTTTAATCTCCTGGCAAATTAATGACACGGTAGAAAGCATGGAAACCTCCACTTCCTTCTGGTATATCAGATGCTCCTATTTAATTTTTAGCTTGGAGTCTTGGTATTTACCACCTTGTTAGTACTTGTGAACACTCAACACTGTTTATATACAATGAGTCTCCTCCAGAGTAGTTAGACCTGAGCAGGTAGTAAGATTTTATAAGGTGCTGGGGTGCAAATTTCATTCTAAGACCTTCTGGAATGATTGTATCTTCAGGACAAAACTCTCAGTTTGCAAACTTTGAACACATGAACTTTTGCAATTTGAAGCAAATCTTTTTATGTGTGGGGTTTTTTTGTTTGTTTGGTTTGTTTGTTTGTTTGTTTTTTTGTTTGTTTGGTTTTTTTTTGTTTGTTTGTTTTTTGTTGTTGTTTGTTTGTTTTTTTTTCCCTAAAACTGCTACTTCTATGATTATGTGAATGTATAAGGCAGTTTCCTTTTTTTAAACTAGGGTTATTAACTCTTGCAGTTACAGAGACAAACTTGATAACACTGGCCTTAAATTCCTAAGGACAGAAAACCTAACAGAAAAGTTCTAAGCCTTTTTTTTTTTTCCTAAGACAATCTGTCATATGATTCTGAAGCAGCATAGTATGTTTTGAGCATCACTATCTGTACCGCTCACACTTTTTCCCCCATTTCTGAGTTGCTTTGAGCCTGTCCTTGATGCTAACACATGAGAAGGGATGGAAGAAAGAGTAGAGTAGCTTTGAGCTACTGGCATGCTCCCCATACAGCATATTGTAATAAACAGAAACTATCTGAGCAGCCAGTGAAGTAGCTTGTCCTTACATTCAAAAGAAAAAAGTCCTGTTCTTAGTGGTGTGTCCCCCCTCAGCCTCCTCTTCTCCAAACTAAACATATCCAGCTCCCTCAGCCTCTCCTCATTTGCCTCTCTCTACTCCTCCCTAGTCAGTTACCGAGATTGAAAGCAAGGTATGTTACCTGAATGAGAGCATGCTATGCTAGTTGCTTAAATTGCAGTCTAAAGAGCTTGCTCTTACAAATATCTGTACAGACTTCTTATTTTACTCCCATTACAAGTTTTTCTTTATTCTTCACAAGACAAGGCTTATAATGTCTTGGAAATGAGAATTACTATAAATAACTGTGTACTTTGAAATTAAACAAAGACAAGACTGATCCTGTCTATGAGCACTGACTAACATCTGCTTCACTGGACTTGCTCCTTGGCACTTCCCCGGATCAGATTTTCAGCTGACTGCTGCTGTTTACAATTGCCCTATCGCAGCTTTTCACCTACATGGATGACATCCTGCCTTGCTATCTTCACAGTAACAGGCTCAAAACATAATAGCATTCTACGAGGATACAGTGGAATAACAACACATCACACTTCCTTTTTACTCACCAGCAACTTTTTATAGTAAACCACTAATCCGAAGAAACACCTGAATAACAAATGAATAATCTGAACGGCAATATGCATAGAGGTAATGTGTTAACACAAGTGAGACTAATACAAAGGTTATTATCACAGATTGTTCAAAGAAGATGAAAACCTGAATCTAGCATTCTTTAGCTTCTCTCCTACCTTCAAATCACAACAGCATTTCCTTTGTTAGAAGAGCAAAGGGCATATTGGAAATCAAAGAAATCAAAACCAATATTAAAATAAGTCTTCGTTTTTTCCTCTTAAAAGTCCATCTCATTGATGCTAATTCAATTAGTTAATATGGTCTGTGTGCTGGCATGTCTTAAAATGGAGTTTTTTTACCCTACACATGCAGACATAGTAGAGTAACTCTGTGTATGGTATCTGAAAATAAGCAGATAAATGTTTCCATTCACATTCTACTGTCAGTTTAAATTAGACTCGAGAATGACAATGACATATTATTGCAATGCAAATCCACAGTGAATAATACATATTGATATCTAGATATAGTATATTTTTATGTATGTGCACACACATACACAATTACCTGCCATAATAGATTCTAAAACTGTAGAAACTTTCAGGTGCTTTAATTTTCACTAAATTCCTACCTTCAAGTGTACCTTATGAGTATAAGAATAAATTCTCACAAAACATCAATTATATACATTTTGAAGTCTAGAATACATGTTTTCTAGACTTCACCCTCTGTCTCTAAATCCATATTTAAGCTAATGCAGTGTTGACCATTATTTTTCTTCGGGGCATATAGTTACCATGAACATTTCTCTAGTACTTAATTACAAATTACAAGATGAACACAACACAGGTGAGGAAAACAGCAGTTATCTTATGTGTATATATATATATATATATGGTAAAGGCTTCTTTTGGTTGAGGAAAGTTCTGATGAATGTGTAACTGAATTCAGATTTCTTTATCTAGAAATCAGACATCCTGGCAAACCTTTACCTGAAATTCAAATACAGTTTCTTCTCCAAAGCTTATTCTGTTTTCATTTACCAGTCTGGCCACATCTGAAAAGACATGGGGAATGCAGCAAGCAGAAATGACAAAAGGAAACACCTACCTTAATTTGATAGGTAGCTAACTTTCAGCACACTCCTTTTTTTAAAGGGTTCTTCTCACGGTGTTGAGATTCTGAGAGTATTTGCTGCCCAGCGGTGTCCTGTACAAGACTCGTGCTCAGCAGCCCTGGCACGGCCCTGAAGAAAAAAGCAGGATTGTGCTCGGTTCACTCCCAACGGTCTCCCTGAGGCCGGGGCTCTTTTAAGCTCAATTAGTTCTAGATTGTTTGGCTAAATGGCAGCCACACTTCCTTCTATTCTTTCCCAACTTAGTTTTCCTGCCTCCAGTGGTGCTTTTTCCTTTCTTTGGACTATAAATAGGCTTGCCACAACACAGTCTATAGCAGTAAGGAAGGCAGGAAATGCATTTAAACAAAGGAAAGATCTTAGGGGGTTTTGCCCTCCCCCACCAATAGAAGTAAAATAATTTGATAAAGATTGCCCTGAAGACAGGGTACTCTTGCATGGGCAAAACACTTACTCAAAAACATACTAGGATGTCATCTTTTGTATTCTTACCAAAAAATGAGACACAGTAGCACTAGGCCTTTTGGCCTTAGTCTTTTGAGTAATTATCACTTCCCTTAAGTATTTAATTTTGATTAAAGCTTTGAAATTGTTTGAGAGTGGAGAATTTGAACAAAGATTTTCTTTCCCTTAGAAAAGAGAACAAAGATGGATGTTTTAGGATGGCAAAATTTGTGTTACAGGAGGCAGACCTTGCATGTTTAAGAATGGCGTTTAAAGTCTGAATCATCATTTTATGAGTACTTTCTTCCTCACCGAAACTCACCCTACAGCCTCAAGACAGAGACTAAAAAATTGGAAGCTTTAAGTAAACTGAGTGCATTTACATACAGGGGAGCAGAATTGTTGTGCATGTATTTAATGAGGACAGCTATACAGCTAATGCTCTTGAATAGCAACTGTGTTAAAATCCTCAAATACATTTTATTAAATAATTTGAGATAAAGAATTACTTTGGTGGGCTTTGGGTCAGCTTTTAGATCAGAAACTTTTAAATTTCAATTTTCCTCAGTTTAGTGGGTTTAAAAACACATACCAAGCTTCCAAGGCCCTGTTAAGCTTAAAAGAAACCCAAACAAACAAACAAAAAATTAACCATTTTCACATGATACTCAATTAACATTATAATGTAACACTTACCTGGGTCCATCTCTTTTCCCTACTCCCACTGTTTCTGCTGTCTGAGGTACATACATTTCCTTCAATTTACACAATTTAGGTAAATTGCTGTAAAAAACAAGTTTTCTGCTGGTCTTTACAATGGTAGCTTCATGTTAGAATAGCAGCATGTTTATTGAAGCTAGTTAAGACTATAATGCATGGTTTGGGATTGATGATTATTTTAATGGGAAGGTAGAGACTTAAAAGATAGAAGCTGCTATGTGGTTTTGATTTGTAAGCGAAATATACACAGGAGTCCTGCTGAAAGTGGTGAGTTAAGGACCTGTGGCATCTGAGGCATTTGGAAAAGGTTAAACCTTTTGTTTCAATTGTATTATGTAGGCACTGATGATGCCTGTTAGCTAGTATGGTGGGTTGTGTATGAACTTGCAAAACTGTTACTGTAGATAGACTAGGTGATGCCAGAGCACTTGATATAAAAATCAAGAGCATCTTAAGAAAAGTGCCTGTCCTGTTGAGACCTTTGCAAAGATCCTGTTTCTCATGACAAGAATGAGATTGTTTATGAAAAAAGAAGAGACATATAAGTGGTGGGTGAATAAACATTTTTGTTGAGTTCTTGAAAATTAATGATAACTGAAGACAAACGTTTTCCTTGAAAGTACTTTTTTTTTAAATTAAAATTAATCTGAAATGGAATACTCCAAGTGAAACTCCTCTCAAAATCAATAATTTAATTTATAGAAGGATCTGAAAGTTACAGTATTTATTATATTTTTTATTGTGTTATTATTAGTAATAGCAGACATCTTAGGAAGATGTTGATCTTGCAGATCACATACTACAAATCTGGCAAAAATCTGATATAATTCTTTGTAGTGAACAGTGGATCAAATACTGACTTCAGATGAAGAACAGAATTAATTTTGACTGAGACAATTCTGTCCCGGAGATGACTGAAAGCAAGCTCATTTTTTCTCACTCTTTCAGATCTTAGACCAAGGCTAAAGGACTGGCAATGTGTAAAAGTTGATTTAATTCATTATTATGGAACAGTTGTGGAATAGGCCTAACCAACCCTGTTTCTGCAAAGTTCATATCCACAGTCTTAACAGCACTGAAATGCAAAGCTGCTAAACAGTATTTCACTCGTGCATACCTTTATTCAAATGCAGTTTAGTTTAAATCTTAAATCTGCTCAATGAGTTGTTAGTGGTTACAGACTTGAATTTGCATCACACATTCTCTGCGTGCCGCGTTGCAGTTAGCAGCAAGCAGTGCCAGAGCCCTGGAGAAGTTTAGTCTTGAATAGCTGCTTGCCTCGTGTCAGCACGGTGCCAGTAGAGCCCAACTGCGGGAGACTGCTTGCACTGATTTTGCTGTTAGCCTTTCTTTCAAATACACACATCTTTTGCCAATGTCATTTGAAGAATCTCCAAACATAAAAAAGATAGAATGCAAAGTTAAAGCAGGATTTCTCTCCTCCGTCCTTCCGACTTTGTACGCTGGAAGACGTTCTCACACAATGTTCAAACTTTTTCACTCCCACTTTACCCCTGACATCCTGAGGAGAGTCTGTCTTTGTGAGAGATATTCAGTTTACACTTCAGTTTCCTGTGGGGACCAATTGGATAGCTGGGGGAGCTAGCAACAGGGTGAGAAGGAGTTGCTGAGGGCAGTTGCTAGTAAGGTGCAGTTAAATTTTTCCTGTCAAAACAGAAGAGATGTATTTTCTCTGAGAGCCCAGTTTTTACTTTCTTACACATTAGACTCTAAGACAAACTGGCAGCATTTGCAGATGCAGAGTTACACTGCAGTGCCCAGCGCTCATGGGGATGGCTTTGGTCCCTGGAATTCAAAGTATCTTGTCTTCACAGTTCATTTACACTCTGTGCCCTGAAAATGCATGCACGTGTGCATGTGTTAAGGATGTAAGCAAACTCTCTCTTTTCAGTGAGTTCCTGAGTGTGCAGTCAGCTTCTTCATGTAAAGAGAAGTGTGAATTCTTCACCAGAGAAAACTTAGACTTGAGCTACCCTATGGCAGCATGACAAAGAACTCTGCTTTTTTGCTGAATGCCTCAAAGAGGCTTCACACAAATAATTTTGATTTCTGCCAGTGAGGCAGAAAACATGAATTTAGATGCTTTGATATGGTTTCCCCCCTAGTGCTGATTACTGATTTAGTTCTGCATCTGGCTTATCACAATCAGAATGGTAAAAATGGTATCCATGTTTGCATTACATTTCTATATGGAAGCTTTTCAGAACAGCTTCCAAAATAAGAAGTTCAAATACCTGAGCTGCCTCCTCTGCTTTTATGCTGCACCTTCGCTATGCTGCTGAGCAGCATTGTATTATGCCACTCTTTCCACTGACATCAGTGAGAATGGGTTTGACATAAAGTCATCATGAGCAGGGCAGCACACTCTAGCTTGTTGTGCCTATAATTCATTAAATAGCTTGAATTCTTTGTAGTGTTATTCCTGTCCCTCTTGTCTCCTCAGTCGACTCCTTCTTGCCTTCATGTTTCATTGCCTCATGGACTATATTGCAAGAAATTACATAACTGTCCCTGGTAAAGCTATACTGAGGAAGAAACAAACAGGTTTTTATCTAGTATAGCTCTTGTTTAGTCAACCTGACTTAACACCATCAAAACCTCTTTTATCAGTAGTATTGAGTAAATTGTAAGGACGTAGACTTTGCTTTTGATTTCTGATCCCATTAAACACAGATGATCTCTCCAGACTGCAATGCAGGCTGTGGGCCCAATCCCTGAATTTTACAAATTGGTGTTGCTTCATCAGCTTCCGTGGAGCAACACTGATTTGAGCTGCCTGGGGAACCTGACCAATTGGATTTAATGGGTCTGCACCAGTTTGTTGAAGCTGAGGAGCTGTGACTTTAAGAGCCTTTCTAATTGTAGCTTATATTCACTGTATAGAAAATGTATCAAGCAAATCATCAAAATATATAAATATCCCAGTAGATCTGCTGCTTACAGCTATGGGGCAAGCTGAAAAACAGTTCACTGTCATCTTAAAAAAAGCCATCAGAGAAAGCCACAAATCAGACTCAAGCTGAGTCAACATAGTCATAGAAGATAATGTGCTGGTTGCCTGCCCTGTGTGTTCGCAGCCTCATGAGGTTAGCACATTTTTGGTCTGTAATTCCTCATGGCATAAACTAGCTGTGTGTATTTTAGACTGGTTGTGTGCTTATGAAGGAAGTCTATGAATAGAAGTCTAATTTGTTTTTCATCTTCTTGCTTACTGAAACACAATGTATATATTTTTCTCTATACCTTAAACAAAAAAAAAAAGTCTTAAACCTGATGGCAGCATAATAGTAGAGATTAAAGTTAAAGCTTCATGTACAAAATGCTAAAGTTCCTAAGGCCCAAACCTTCTGTATATCCCCATCTCTTCCCTGTGATTGATTTCTCTACAAACCAAGCGTTTAAAGCTTTTGAGGAGTTGCTGACATCAGGAAATCTATCTCCATAGTATTTATTGATTTGGAAAGAGTAACTTGCCAAAGGTCTCACAGGAACTAATACTTTTATCTGGGAAGCTCATTCTGTTGGCTGTTTCTGCTTTTAATCCTTTTTACTTGCATTTTATTTGTCTCTTATTCCCTTTTCAGTCACACTTTTGTATTCAAGGCTCTTTGCATTCTACTTCTCTCCTGCTTAGGATGTGCGTAATTTAGTCTAGCAGAATTGATCTTTGCTTCCAGCCAGCTCACAATTTCATCTTATGCTCCCATTTGTAAAATTTTCATGCAAACAGCCTTATGTTTTCTTCCCAACTCGTGAGAAGCTGCTATAAACAACTGTAACATTACATCACTGTTGTTCTACAGAACTCTCTGTTGGCAGGTGGTGTTTTGTTCCAGGAAGGTAAAAGGGGGTACTTTAAATTTGAACAGGTTCTTGACTTGTCAGAAATTATCTCCAACAAATTCTTCTGGTGCTGCTTATCTTTGTGGTTGGCTTCTCTGCTCTCCTGACAGCTCAGGATGCCATGTCAGAAGTCCCCATTCCTGATTACATCCCTTGTTTGTACAGGATGGGCAGCTGCTCTCTATTACTAGCATTATCTCATTGTTGTAGACTTTCCCTCCTGTACCTATCTTACTTTCTCGGTTTATACCTCTGTTGAGAGAAAGCTTTTTTAACAACACTTGGCACAACATGGTGGATATTTTTGGATCCTATGCACTATGAATCAAAGATATTAGTAATGGGTAGAAGACCTCAGGCATTATAGTCTTGCACTTCAACCTGCAGATGTTTATCTTTTCTACTCTTGTATTGATTTTAATGTGTGTCTTTCAAAAATTTAAAGGGGAAAAAAAAAGTGAAAAAACATATAGCACTGACAAATCATTACCTCCTTTATGTATAATGTACTAATAAAAGAGCAATAATGTGTTTTACAGGTAATTCATCTCTAGCAAAAAGCCTTCCCTGCAGGAATCTGTTAACTTTTTAATGGTTGCTAGAGGTTGCGTGCACACCATTTTACTTATCTTTCATAGCCAGCTGTAGATTAGGAAAGAAAATATTTTAAAATGGCTAAAATTCATCTAGTATTTGTTATGTTGGTGGTGTTAGGGTCTCATTTATACTAGTATTCCCTTGCTATAATGCATTGACAAGGATGAGTTACTTTCCCCATATATGAGTGTGAATTTATGCTCCTGTAGTTTCCTTTGCCACTATTCCAAGTCATTTGCTGGGAAAACATTTCTGCCTATCAAGGTGTTGCTTTCTTGTGTCTGCCAGAACAGTGGAAGCAGGTGAAGCTGTGCTTGAACACTGGAAGTCACACCAAAACATAGACCGTTTTCTGGCATATGTGCTGGGAGGGGAGGTGACTGATTTGTCCTGCTGCAAGGTGATGTCTCTTCAGTGACAACTCTCTTTTGCCTGCACCTGTCTTCAGAGCATCTGAGTGCTGCGATCTCTTCTTCTAAAAAGGAAGAGGAAGAGTTGCTCCTTCACGATTCCTGTCAGGTGCTGTGATAACGTGCCACTTCCTGCTGACAGTAATCGGGCCTTTGAGAGGCCCCAGGGGACATAAATAGCAGAGTGGGCTGTGAGACTTCCTAACCATAAGGTTTCTCCAGTGGCTTCAAAAGAACAGGGGCCACACAGTGGATATATGTTTGGTTGTATTGGAAAGATGAGTGCCTGGTTTTGTTTTGTTTTCCCTGGCATTCCTAGGAATTGTTCCAGTGCAGTTAATGCATTCCCTATCTCAACCTCCATGTGTGAGCTAACTTTACATGACCTAGACCAGCTGGGGTGGGAATTTTGTTGTGCCAGGAGATTAGATTATATCTCATGCATCAAGAAGAGTTCTTAGAGTGACAGTCAGCTGGGCTTCTTAGGTGTTTTAAAAATAGCGATTATCAGGGTCCAATTGCTCTGTAGGAACCTTTAAACTGCTTTTATTCTGAGGTGTGGGTTTTGTTTGTTTGTTTGTTTGTTTGTTTGTTTTTGCTTCAGGCTTGTCAGTTGCTGCTGTATTCTTTTGTCGACGCCTCACATTTCACGTTTCTCCCATTGCAGAAATACAGATTCTGTCTTCTTGGAGTTGTTTCTTAAGACTACTGTTTCAGTCTCAGAGTTGTGGATTTATCATTTCATTAACGAGAACAATGTGGCACTTCAGATGCTGTGCTGACCTCTAGTGACAAAGGCAGGAAGAAAAGTAGCTTCGCTGTTAACACCCATGAACTGCAGGCTTCCCCGGAGCTCTCCTCTTTACTGTAGTTTTTCAGCCCAAACAAATTAGAAGGGTTTCATCTCTCCTACTGTATCTCCACGTCTTTATGATATCTGCTTATATTTCTGTCTAGGTGTCGAATAGCTGGTACTGGACTCAGATCTTCTGCTGGTTTCCAGGTCTCTTTCAAAAGGTTTTAAACACTTTATTCCTCACAGTTTTGAATTGTTTTATTTATTTATTTTGAAGTGTTAGAAAATTACCGTGGTTCTTTGTACACTGGGAACACAGTCATTCCATATGTGAGTCACTGAAGTCAGTGGAGTTGCACCAAAATTATGTGGGAAAATATTAATACAGTGATATTAACAGATACTGTCAATTGCACTTGTACAACAGAATGAAGAGCTGCCAGTGGAAATCACAGAAAAAGAAAACGGAGACATTAGAATTACAGGGGAATCATAGTGAGGGAGCTGCTGAAGGGACCTTTCATTTGGTCTATCCTGGAAGGAGCTCTTGCTCAAGGTCCTTGCCCTGGATCCCTGTATGCTCAACAAGTCTGTTGGAGCTGTTTTTAGTTAGGTGTTTAGACAGGGAAAATACCTATAGCATTAGATTTTCCTAGACCATCTTCTTTGTGGCACACATTTTCAAGTGTTTTGTTAGGGCTAGTATGTAGTAGATGTAATATTTTTAGCAAACACTCAAACATAAACCAATTTTTACTGGATAAGGTAAGGGCCAACTTGACTAAAAATAGTTATTGTTGCCTTCTGGTGGAGTAACCCAATACCAGAACTATTACCAGATGTGAAATTAATATATATGTCTGTATGCACTGTGTATTGTTTCATGAAATCGTGAAACCCTCAAAAGTTCCCTATCATCTGCTCATCTGCTTTGTTTTATTCAATGGACTGAAATGAACTAACTTTGCAATGAGTAATATAGTTGATGTTGTTCCTTTTTTTTTTTTTTCCCCATTTTATCTTAAGGGAATTTTAAAATCATAATTCTCTATTTTTCTTCAGTTTTTTGAAAAAAATTACATCTAAGCATGAGCAAATGTGAATGAAAATTCCATCTTCATTCAGCTCACTGTTATGCAAATCGAAGGATTTCCCTTTCCTGTTTTATTTTTGAAATTTCCTTATTCTGTGTTTGCTATTTGTCTCAGTTTGGTGATACTGCAGGTCAAAGAATCATAGAATCATAGAATCTTTAGGGCTGGAAAGGACCTCTAGGAACATCAAGTCCAACCTTCACCCTACCAGCTATCTACCCATTAGACCATAGCCTCAAGTGCTACGTACACTCGTTTTTTTTTTAAATACATCCAGGGATGGTGACTCCACTACCTCTCTGGGCAGCCTGTTCCAGTGCCTAAACACTCTCAGTGAAGAATTTCTTCCTAATATCCAATCTAAACCTCCCCTGATGCAACTTAAGGCCATTTCCTCTTGTTTTATCATTAGTATTTTGGGAGAAGAGACTGACACCAGCCTTGCTACAACCTCCTTTTAGGTAGATGTAGAGAGCAATAAGGTCTCCTCTCAGTCTCCTATTCTCTAGACTGAACAACCCCAGTTCCTCAGCCTCTCCTCATCAGGCATGCTTTCCAGACCCCTCACCAGCTTCGTTGTCCTTCTCTGGACCTGCTCCAGCACCTCAATGTCCTTCTTGTACTGTGGTGCCCAAAACTGGACATGGTATTCAAGGTGCAATCTCACTAGTGCCGAGTAGAGGGGCACCATCACCTCCCTACTCCTGCTGGTCACACTGTTTCTGATACAGGCCAGGATGACATTGGCCTTCTTGGCCACCTGGGCACACTGCTGGCTCATGTTCAGCTGTCTGTCCACCAGCACCCCCAGGTCCCTTTCTGCCAGGCAGCTTTCCAGCCACTCCTCCCCATGCCTGTAGCATTGCCTGGGGTTGTGGCCACAGTGCATGACCTGGCACTTGGCCTTGTTAAACCTCATTCCATTGACCTCAGCCCATCGCTCCAGCCTGTCCAAATCCCTCTGCAGAGCCTTCTACCATCAAGCAGATCAACACTCCCACTTAATTTCGTGTCATCTGCATATTTACTGAAGGCACATTCGATCCCCTCACCCAGGTCATCGATAAAGATATTAAACAATCCTGGTCCCAAAACTGAGCCCTGAGGGACACCGCTTGTTACTGGCCACCAACTGGACTTAACTCCATTTACCACCACTCACTGGGCCTGGCCATCCAGCCAGTTTCTAACCCAGCGAAGAGTCCGACTGTCCGAGCCATGAGCTGCCAGCTTCTCCAGCAGAATGCTGTGAGAAATGATGTCAAATGCCTTATTGAAGTCCCGGTAGACAACATCCACCGCTCTTCCCTCATCCACTAGGTGGGTCACCTGATTTTAGAAGGAGATCAGGTTGGTTAAACAAGACTTGCCCTTCATGAACCCATGTTGGCTGGGCCTGATCCCCCTGTTGTCCTGCACTTGCCACGTGATCACCCCCAAGATGAACTGTTCCATAA